>JAMKCH010006939.1:0-40873 GCA_023653785.1 Ophioderma brevispina
TATTTAAAGGCCGAGCCTACTATTGTTATAAGAATTTATTTGGGAAGTCGTGTTTGGCCACCCGTGATGTTATTGACCCCTAACTCACTGAAACAAAGAAGCGCTCCCAATAATATTGTTGCCAGGCGGTGCAGGCCCATCTCTTACGGTTGGCACCTACAACACTAAGACATGCCTGATAGCCAGGTGGTTGCAGGAAGGCCTATTTCCCAAATTTGACGCCAAGTCGCATTCACATACCTACAAAACGGACTACACCGCATTCTAGTAGTATTGGGCTTTCTTCCGTTAATCATGATGGCGGGTTAAAAGTGTGAAATTTAACCGGAGGAGAGAAAACGGGGTTCTTTTGGGGGTTATAATTTATAAAAGCAAAAGAGAAGAGGGGTTTAGTAGTTTGGGGGTCAGACGGTTTACAGACAGAAGGAAAGAGTGAGCGGGTGGTATAAAAGCGACTAAACATGTTCTACCAACCGTTCAGGAACCATGCAATGGCGAAGTGAGGGGGGTGGGTAAGATTGGAGGAAAGTATAAGCCTAAATCTACTAGTAAGAAAAAATGCGACACTTTCGCAATATTAGGGGTTGATAATCTTTACGGAATAAAGCGCATACTCCACTAAACCGCCTTTATTCCATCAAAATACACGCTCCAATTAAATAGGATTCTAGGCCTATATCTCGTACTAAGCATGAGTGCTTTATTCCGTTTAATAGCTTTTAACCGAGAAAGTGCTAATGATATTGCCAGGAATCTAATGGTTTATTCTTCAGTAAGACGGGGGTAAAATTGTGACGTCCGTATTACGGGGCCTCAAACAAAAGAATATTGACTGTATAGGTTAATTGTCAAATATACTTTGACCATTTGGATGAAATGATTGACAAGTTTATTTGTGTGTATTCTACGTTCAACTACAGTGGTTCAGCAGCTTGTGGTTCCGGTACAGAACATGGGGTCCATGGAACGGCATTGGAATGGGACCTGACCAAATATGCTAGGGCATATAGTGGACAGTTAAGCCAGAAGAATCTATCACCAGTGTTCGATGCTTTAGCTGAGGTACTACATTAACCATGGGTGTAGGCAGGAGAGTGTATTGAGGTCCATCCCAGAATGCACACAGTTAAGGGGAAATTTCAGGGATGGAATTGGTATTCTGCCACATCATTGAACATGCAGTTTATTATGTTGAGGCTGCCAAACTTCATAGCGTGGTGGTGGTACAATACAAAATTCTTCCAAATTTCCCCAATTTGGTCATGGATAAAAATCTATTCTTAACACACACACACACTACCACACACACATACATACACATCTGAAGGTTATGTCATTTATCACGATTTCTGGCACCACAGTGCATTCAAGGACTATGACCTTTCATGCGTACTATGTGCTTAACGCATAGGACATGAGATTAAAATCCTTAAAAGGAAGGGCGAGCAATGGGACAATCCCCCCCCCCCCCCCATGTAACAAGGATGGGAAATGGGATGAGGGATATAATAAGGATGAGCATTTGTTGTGGAGGTGTTTGCTGGCATGGTGGAGGCTGATGGTGAGTTTTTTGGTGCAGGAGATTATCTTAGTGAGTGGGATACCTGCCCGTAAATATTAGCACAGAGTGAATAGGGCTTAAATCCCTCTTACATTTACGATTTTTAAGGGAAAAATGTGAACCATCAAACATACTATAGACATTCACTACACCTTCTTCGGGAAAACAATCAACTCTATACTTACCCACCACAAGATTGAATATGCAGACTCACCATACCAGCAGAACTAGAAGAAGTAATTCCGGATATTTGCATGCCGACGGACCCCGTAAAGTTTTTAGATTCGGCACAGTACCCAACGTGATCAATAAATTGGTTTTAATATTATAACGCATTCCCAAAAATGTAAAGCTCCCACGGTTTCAGCAAAACATTGTCACCCAATGACTAATTTTGTTTTCTGAATTTTACTTCTGTCACCCCAACAGATTTTAAATTTTTCAAATTTTTCAAAAAGTTCCTCCACGCCTATTGCCCTCTTCAATTCATACAAACTTAGCACATTCGTTACTTCATGATATATTACCTGTCATTCCACCGTATTGAATCGGAAATATCACATTTTATAAGACACGTTCTCTATACTACTAAAGACATGAGGATCAAAGGTTCACACGCCGATTCGGTAAAGTCACACCGGGGGCACTGCACTAGTACTATAAAACTGAAATCTGTCTGTCCCACTATGCGTTTTGACGACCTTGACCTATGGCACTGATTGTTGGGCATACAGGTAGAAAACCACCCACTGAGTTTATTATCAGGGTTTCGGGTGCCCCCAACCACCCCTCCCCCGTCCTCTGCGGCGGTCCCTTTGCATAAAAAATGTCGTATAAATGCTAAAACGGACGCTACTGAGCAAAGAACAAGTCTGAGGTCAAAGTCACACACACCCCACACACAGGACACAGGTTGCTTTCACTTTGGCACGAAACCTCCGTAAACACGCCCCAAGCTGGGTGACCACATAGTTACATCTTTACTGAGGCAGATCGCTGTTGCAACCATAAAATACTGCTCCCCTGTAACATAATGACCTCGTATAATGACTGTTCAACAGTCTAAAATAATAGTAGATGAATTCGATTGTAATTCCGTCATGCTCACTCAACAGTACTACGCAGCAGCAAAAACATTAAAACCTCATTAAAGTGGGTGATCCAATCAAAATCCGGACCCATTCATGTTCTCTAAGGCCTACCTTACATCAAGCCATAAATCAGTCCACCTTTGACTATGTGAAAGATTGAAACGTTTGCTAGTCATAACATCAAAAATGAAAAAATTCTTAGAGACATGAAGAGGTTCCAGAAGAAGCGCCCAATTTTTCTCGAACCCCGTTTTTACACATTGAAATGCTACCACTGTATAGTAGCCCGTGACGTGAATACGCCGATACGCCGCTTTATGTCAAGATGATGATTTGTAGTTTCTGTCGTGCACGGCCCAGAAAGGTCAAAGCATGGTTTTCTCTTAGGGCACCAATTCCCGCTAGCAGGCCCCGTTTCAAACCCCGTTTGTTGCGGTTTCTTTTGCACCTTTTGTCCCAATACCCCTCGCCCTGTTCTCGGTCGGTGGGTTCCCCCGCATCAGTGCCTTTTCCGACATTTTCTTTCCTCAACCCTCTCTCCGGGCACGTTTACTGTGCACTAGGATCCACAGCTGTACCTGCTTTACTCCCACAACACCGGGTTTTTTTTATATCCTCTGGCGACCGTTGGTCCCGTCTACACCCCCTCCCGCAATCGCTTACTAACCCTTCACCTCCCATATTATTGATGGGTATTCCTCTTTCCCACCGGCTCACACGTCTCTGGGCCGCTCGTACTAGCCTCGTTCCCCGACGCCCCGTCTTTCCCGTCCGTCGTCCCCTTTTGGTCTCAGAGAACGTCCTATTTTCTCCCTGTACCCTGATGTAAACATGGATTATAGGGTTACCAAAGGGTGCTGTTGTGTTTGGATAGTTGTTTGATGCCGGCAACTGTTGTTCGCTCCTGCCCGTTGTTGTTTCGTATGCCCACCCCAGTGATCTTAATTGTCTTGCTCATTTTGTGAGTAGTCTTGGGCATTAGTGGGCTCTTCCAATTTACTCGAGTGTTTCGCTTATCGCGCGCCTCCCGTGCCTTAACGGGTTTATTGCTTCCGCTTGGTTGTGCCCGTTAGCGCGAGTGTTTGTTTTGTGTTGTGTTAGTTTTAGGTGTACTTCGCTTCTTTCACCGGCTGCTATTGCTATCTGTCTTTTTCGTTTCCTGTGTGTTGAGTATTGGTCGGCATCCCCTTTTAGCTATTTCGTTGTTACTGTTCCCTGATTATACTCGCTGTTTTATTTAGTATCCGTAGCTGGCACTGTTTTGTTCACCTTCTCCTGCCTCGCTCCCTTCGGCTGTCGTCTGTGAAATTTTTTTACCGTATTTAGACTATCTTTCCGGCGATGCTTATCTACTTAGATTGTCACATGTTTGTCGGGCATAGTTTCGCATTGTTAGATTTTAAGTGGTTGATGTGTTAAGGAATGGCTGTATATGTGCTACATGTGGTGATTTCTTGCGCGACACTCCCCTGTTTGTCCGTGTCGAGCTCCTGCTCTTTGCTAGTTCTATTGTTTTGATTTTAGTGTGATACCTCGTTGTGTTTGTGTGTTTTGTATGTTATTAACTTCGTCTCTGATGGATGCGTGGTCCTGGCTTCTGTGAGGGGCGAGTTTGTTCGTTTTATGTAGTTCTTACATCTTTGTAATTTTGAACTTTCTGTGCATCTTGTTCTAAATCTTGTTGCTTGTTTTGCTATAGTTTTTTCGTGTTGCTGGTTGGGTTCTTCTTGTCTTTATTGTTAGTGACATATTCCTATTATGGATCCGGTAAATTGTTGCATGAGAAAACATGGTCTTAGTTTAATTTATAACTTATCATATTGTGATTTTGAGGATATAAAATGGCACGAATTTTTCTGCCCCCCTGTTTTGAAACGTAGGTCCAAACCCAAGCGAATAGAGCGGGAGCCCGTTAGGCTACCTCGCCCAAAACTCACGTAGTTTGAGAAAAGGTGCTCACGGGATTGTAGTGGTAGAAGCTCTATTGTAGAATATATTATCCCCAATAACATATGTGAATTTATTATGAGAGCATTCTAGAGCTCCGTAAATGGTTAATTTATAAAGCGTGGTATTTTGGTAGGGGTAATGTACCTATGGCCAATCACCAGTGATTTGCTGGGCAGATTCCACAGAGGGCGCCATTGACAAACGGTTAAACCTATACTCTCGTAGAAGCTGGCCAACCATGATAATCTTATTTTCTAGAAGGTGGTGATTATGTATTTGGTTGACATGCGGTGCTGAAAAGATCCGAAACGACCATTTAAAAGGTTAACATTGTAAAAACAGGCCTACTCGCTAAGTTCATGCACACATGTTGGGGGACTCGCTCATCCATAGCATGTCATGATCGTGATGGATGGTGCCCTGGAAGTAGGAATCATTTACATAAGATCAACTTATGAGGATTCATGTCACATGATTTGGTTGGGTGGGCTAAAGGCAAGGCCCGTTTACAGGGACACTAATGAACTATGTACATAATGGCCTACATACACACCACACACACACACCATTTATTAGCTAAACCACAAGGTGCTAGCACTTAAGGAATTTTATCATGATCATTGAAATCGTTGTGGGTCCTTAAACCTTGAACAAGGTTATCCTAAAGTACCGTACGATAGTGCTTATACGTACAGTATCTGCAAATTGCATTTGCGTGTGCTATTGGATGGGTCAGAACACCTCGGGGGTGTGTCTTTTGATTAGTATTTACTATAACTGCTGTCCTTAACGGCCAGCACGCATGATTGTGTTGTGCAAAATTTTAAAATTGTAAAAAAAAGTAAAATCTTGAAGTCTACATAAATATGCATCGACTTTCCAAATAAGACCTAGTGATCAAGCAAAATGCGTCTAAAGTTGGTCAGATTAGATTTGTACTTTTCCATGGAACTTGGGCACCATCTAAAAAGCTTCATTTGCTGAAACCCCCATTGAAATTAACATTAATTCCAAAGATAGACGTTGAAGGATATGGCAAAAACAATAGAAACCAACAGAACATTTTCTCTTTTTTTGGCTATACTCAAAATCAATATGTGTGCGATCTGCGACTCATTTTTGCTTGATCACATCCCCCTATGATAGCCCCTTTGACGGTGCCCAAAACTATGATCCTGACAGGGCGTATAACTGCTCCTTATCATTACTTTGGGCACCTCCACTTTGTTATCGCTCTTTCAGGCGATCCATGGGTCTTGAGTGTACATAGATAGGTGTGGGGGTATAACTATGCAATTGTATGTGACACTATTTCCCAGTTATTCCTCGCGGAGTGAGGTTTACGTGACATGAATTATCGGATCCGATTTTGGTTATTACAAAATTCTTATGCAACACGGGAGTTCTAGGTTACCATTGCTAAGGTAATAGTTCACAGCCAACAATACAAAGGATTGTGCTATTCAAAGATGTACTAGATTGCTTTAATCTCCTTTTAATGAATGGCCCAAACCTGTACTGAAACTTAGCCTTGGGAAGTACACGCCGGGTCCCAAATGTGTTGACCTGAAGAACCACAAGCTGGACCAATTTTGTGACATTGTTTTCCACTATATTAAAAAAGGTGGACCTAATAAAACCTACACCTTTGCAATCATGCCTTTTTGGGAATGTTTCATTTGAGGAAGAAACACATGAAAAGTGGACCAGTATGATTGGATACCTGTCTTTTAATAATGATTATTTCACAAATACTTGCGAACATTTTAAGGTGAAAATTCAGACCCAAATTTGAAAGGTCTCCTTTTTCTGCATAGACATGATAAAAAAATTTCAGCAAGGAGAAAATACACTTTACATGCAGAAACCATTAAAAAGTCCAATTAGGAAAAAATCTGCCATTCCCAAAAAATTAAACTAGGCTATAGGGCGGACCACACAATAATAAAATTTACCCCAATTTATTGCTGTTGTTGTGCGATAATTCATTGTTATTACCATTTGTGTTTCTTGAACTTTGTTCAGGTCTTTTAGCCCACCTTAGTTGTGCTAAAGCAGGAAGTGACAAACTCCCAACTTTTATGTTGCGGGTGGCCGGAGAGGTTACTGCATGGAGGCAATGTTTTCTCGGCCAGCGTGACAAGTGGCTCTAATCTTTTACGGTCTAACACTTAGGACCAAGGGGGGGCGCGGGTTCATAGGGACCCCAAAATTTGTTTCACGCTGGGCTTACGACGTGCGATTTTGCGCCGAAATTTTGGGATGGTTGACTTTAAAGAGTTCTGTTCTACCAAAAATAAGTTAAAATCGGCAGCCGTTAATGAGATAATTATTGGGGGGTCCCATGGAACCCCCCCCCCCCCCTTGGGCACTAACGGAAGTCATTGAGATTATTTTTTAAAAATAAGAATACGAAACCGAGACCAAGCAACTTTTTTTTTGCTGATATAAGTGTACACATACATGTAAGTAATTAGTTATTAGTAACATTAACAATAATTAACCCTTTATGTGCTGGCAACAAAACATTTCATCATGTTCCGTTGTGACAAACCGTTACTGTACAAACTCGATGGGAAAATTACGTGTATTTTTGCAAACAATGTTAAAAAATACAGGTCCCTAAAACTGCTAGGTTTGTGTTAAATATAAGTAATTTGGGTCTTCTAGAAACATATCTAACATTAAGATAAGTTTTCAAAATGTTGGCTGTAAGCACCAAGGCTTCATTTGCTTTTCCGTCTTTTTTCCCAATTCGCGTGTTTGAAAAAAAAGTTTTGCCCCTAATTTTTTTTTAAGTTTCAAAATAACAATATCATTTTTTATTGCTGATTTGGGGTTGTCTTCTGATTCCTTCACATGTGGGTAAAATTTCGTGCAACCATTCCGTCGGGAAAGTGGTTTCCTTAGGGGGGGTCCATGGACCCCCCCCCTTGGGGCACCAACGGGAGTGAACACCCCTGGTCACTTAAGTGTGAAGGGAATAAGGACAATTTCGAAGGATACATTAAATGATGGTTGTAGGAAACACCGCCAAAAATATTTGAGATTTGTGAACAAACCAATGAAATAGGTCTGACTCGCCTGCGGTCCTAATCAGAGAAGCATGCTCGGATTTTCTCTCATCCCCGGACAAACGACTCTTCTCACGTAAAACGCCTACTTTTACCTTCACTTGAGTGTGATTTAGAATTGGTACGCATCATAAGTGAAAAGTAAATTACGCAGAAAACAGTTTTGAAAAATGAGAGCTCATTTTGAAAAAATTCTTTTGTTACGGGCCCCGATGCAAGGGGGTGCAGTTGCAGGGGTGCAGTAACACCCCCCGATATTCCAACAAACAGGGGAAAAAGGGCCCCGCTATTTAAGTTGATTTTTTTTTACTTGCAAAATCTAGAGACAATTGACAAGTTCACTTTTTGTGATGAGTGTTCAAAAAGTCCCCAAATGATCAGTTTGTGTTGATGGTAGGTCCACTTAATAAAAAAGTCAACCTTTTTCGAAAAAGTCCACACCACAATAAATCCTGCGGGGCGCGGATGACTTTGTGTGAAAGCATTGATTACATTTTTGCCAATCTATTAAATCACAAACTACTGATAAAGGTCATTTTATTGCATGCCTCAAAACCCACTACTTTAGTCTAGAAATAAATTAGAAATAGTACATTTTACCCGCGGCTGGCATCACAGAGGGCCGGGGGGAGAGTGTCAAGGCGGCAGCTTTCCGCTTTCCCCTTGGGGAATCGTGACAAATTTCAGTTGTTGTTATTGGTCGTGAAAACGGTTTTCTATATACCGGGTCTAATAAACGCCCGGGGGCGGTTGATTTTTTGTTTTCAACAGGGAGGGCCGTTATTATCAAAAATGAAAGTCAAAATCCCTCAAAAGTCACCTTACACGCGCTTATTTTCGTGCTCCAATACTAGCCAAATGAGAACGAGCGGGGCGGACGCTGTTGTTGCGTACCTCCCGAGCGTCAAATTTTCCATACAATGCAAACTACAACTGTGCACATTATGATACCGATTACGAAGTCCCGGCCAATAAATCATGTGATTAGGTAAGCTTAAACTCATTTCTTGAATGGTTTTATCCAAAAATAGTGGGGGTTTATTAGAGCAGGGTGCGTTTATTGGGAACAAACGGTATGTAAATCTAACTTGCACATTTTTTATAATAAATGTTGTTTCATATGGATTATGGCAATTGCTTGCTGCTATGTCCATTACTTTGACAAAAAATGTTCTCGCATTGAAAAACCGTTTTCTCACGGAAACACCTGGTTTCTTAACCCGAAACCTGTTTCTGATAATAAAAAACCCAGCTTCGTTGATCCTAGTAACCTAATTGTTTGTTTTGATGATTCACAGGATATGCAAGGAAGAAGGGTTATTTCCAAAATTTCAGTTGGTGCGTTGGTGAATTTGATGTTATGAAACGGTTTTATCACTGTTGAAACCATAGGCCACTTGTTTGTTGCAATTTTACTATTATAACCCAGTAGCTAGCAACATTTGTAAACATCTACAAGTATAAATGGTTTGAGTGATTAAATATGAGGACAGACTGACGAAACCCCTGAAAACGTGATTCTTACGTGCGAAGTGGATGCTTCCGGAGAGGGGGCCAAAACAACGTTTGGTACAGGGGTCAAATTTGTACCCTGATCCAATAAGTAACAGTACACCATGTAGTGTCTAACCAGAGGATTCAGAAAAGGTTATACTTGGTAATATGTACCCCCTAAAGTTTCAGAGTTATAGGCTCAACACATCAAAAATTCAATAAAAAGGGTCAATTTCAGTTGTACAGGTCAATTTTCAAAATTGCTCCGATGATCAAACTCCCAACTTTTATGTTGCGGGTGGAGAGGTTTACTGGCATGGATGGAATGTGTTATCGAGCTGTGTGTGACAACGTGGCTCTATCTTTCTACGTATCAACACTTAGGACCAAGGGGGGGGGGGGGGTCCTAGGGGCCCCCAAAGTTGTTTCGCGTGGCCGCTTTAGCGCCATGCCGATTTTTGCCCGCCGAACTTTTTAGTAATTGTCTGACTTTAAATGCGCTTCTTTATACCCAAAATAATTAAATCGGCCAAGCCATTAATGAGATAAGTAGGGGGTCCCATGGAACCCCCCCCCACCCTTGGGCACTAACGGAGTCATTTGAGATATTTTTAAAAACTAAGAATAAGAAACCGAGACCACAAGCAAATTTTTTTTTGCTGATATTAGTAACACATACATGTAAGGAAGTAAACAATATTAGTAACATTAAAAATTAATTGAACCCGTTATGCTGCTGAAAACAAACAAACAATTCATGTACGTTGCCAAACCGTTACTGTAAAACTCATGGAAATATGACGTGCTAGTTTGCAACAATGTTAAAAAATACAGGTTCCCTAACTGCTGGTTTTTGTGTTAAATAATAAGTAATGTGGGTCTTCTAGAAATAGATATCAACTAAAATAATTTACAAAATGTTTGATGTAAGCACAAGGCTCATTTGAATTTTCCGTCTTTTTCCCAATTTTCGCGTGTTTGAAAAACAATGTTTTGCCCCTAATTTGTACCCAAAAAACAACCTCTAACTTTTTTATGCACATGATTTTTGGGGTCGTTTATGAATCATTCACATGTGGTATAAATTTAGTGCAAAAATTCCGTCGGGAAATTGGTTTCCTTAGAGGGGGTACCATGGCCCCCCCCCATTGGGCACCAACGGGGAGTGAAAACCCCTTGGTCACGTAAGTGTTAAGGGACTCTAGGACAATTCGAAGGATTACAATAAATGGGAGTTGGTTGTAGAACACCTGCCAAAAATATTTGAGAGATTTGTTGAACAAACAATGAAATTAAGTCTGAACTCAGCCTGCGGTCCTAAGGCCGAGGCATGTCGGATTCTCTCATCCACGGACAAACGTACTTCTTATCAGTTTAAAAAGCCACTTTTTACCTTTCACTTGAGGTGGATTTTATGCTTGGTAAGCAATTATAAGTGAAATGAAAATTACAGCAGAAAATAGTTTTGAAAAAGAGAGATCATTGTTGAAGAAAATTCTTTGTTACTGGCCCCGCTATGGCAAGGGGGTGAGTGCAGGGGTGCAGTCACACCCCTATTATTCACAAAAGGGAAAAAATGGGCGCTTATTTTAAGGTTGAATTGTTTTTACTTGCAAAATCTAGAGAAATTGGACAAGTTCACTTTTTGTGATGTTGAGAGATGTTCAAAAGTCCCAAAATGACCATTTTTTTTGTTGAAGGTAGGTCCACTTTTACATAAAAAAGTCACACTTTTTTCGAAGTCGAACACCCCAATAAATCCTGCGGTTGGCGCGGATTGAATTTGTGTGAAAGATTGCATTACATTTTTGCCAACTATTTAAATAAAAAATACGATAAGGTCATTTATGATGCCTCAAAAACACTTACTTTTTGTAATAGAAATAAATTAGAAATAGAAATTTGTACGCCGGTGGCATAACAGAGGGCAGGGGGAGAGTGTCAGGAGGCAGCTTCCCCCCCTTTGTGGGAAGGGATCTGACACATTCAGGGTGTTTTTTATTTGGCTCGTGGAAAAATGTTTTATATATACCGTATTGTTTCCTAATAAACGCCCCGGGGGCGGTGCATTTTTCCAAAAGGGAGGGAGTTTAGTCATAAAAAGTGGAAAGTCAAAAATCCCTCAAAAATCACTTACACGCGCTTATTTTCGCTGATTACCAATATACAAATGACGAGCAGAGGGACCGCTGTTTTGCAATACCGAGGTCCAAATTCCTACTAAAAGAAATATTTAAAACCGTGGCACATTTGATACCGATTACGACAGGTCCCCGGCATTTTAAATATGTGATTTAGGTTAAGCTTAACTATTTTCTTGAATTGATTTTATCCAAAAATCGTAGGGGGCGTTTATTAGAGCAGGGGCGTTATGGGAACAACACGGTATGTAAAATCTAACATTGCCACACATTTTTTATAAATAAATGTGTATAAAAAAAATAAAAAAAATAAAAAAAATAAACAATTAATTGAAAAAAATGGTTTCTGATTGAAAAACATGTTTCTCAACTGAAACACCTGGTTTCTTAACCGAAACCTGTTTATTGATAATAAAAACCCAGCCTTTTCTTGATCCTAGCACCTAATTTTTTGTTGGATGCTTCACTAAGATATGCACAAGAAAAGGTTATTTCCAAAATTTCAGTTGATTCTGTAAAATTATAAAAAGACCAATTTTAAAAACAAATGTTTATATCACTGTGAACCATAGGCCCACTGTGTTGAAATTTTAATACTAATCCCATAGCTAGCAACATTTGTAACAACTCTCAAGTACAAAAGGTTGAGTGATTAAATATGTTGACAGGACTGACAGGAACCCCTGAACGTGCTTCTAAGTGCGCAATGGCGCCTTACGGAGAGGGGGCAAAAAAAAGTTTGTACAGGGGTTCAAATTTTAAATTGATCAATATGTGAAAAGCACACCATGTGATGTGTCTAACCATAAGGATTCGAAAAGGATATAGTTTGTAGATATGACACCAGAAAGTTTCAGAGTTATAGGCCTAAATACATCAAAAATCAATAAAAGGGTCAATTTCAGTTGTACAAGGGGTCAAAGTTTTACCACAATTGCCTCCGATTTGGATAAACAAATGGTGCAAAATATGGTGGAGCTCAAGATACAATTAAGGAATAGTTTGAGTGTCTCCAATGCTTGCTCTAAGAAAGTAGGGGGGTAACAAGATCAAGCCCCAGTGAATGCAATGGACGTTGACCTTTGACACCTGTATAAAACATTAAAAAAAAAAAAAAAAAAAAAAATATTCTATTTTAATCCTATGAACTCCACCAATTATTTGCACCAATTTTTATCAAAGCGGAGCAAGCAGCAGGAACTTTAAAACTTGACCCCTGTCCAACTGAAAATTGACCCTATTATTGATTTTTGCTGTTTTTCAGCCTATAACTCTGAAAACTTGGACGGCCTGCTGTACATATACAAACTAGACCTTTTCTGAATCTTTATTGGGAAACTCATAACATGGTGTGCTTTTCAAATGATGGATCAATTACAAACTTTGGACCCATGTACAAAATTGTTTTGGCCCCCTCTCCTGAAGGCACCACTTGCGGCACTAAGAATCACGTTTGGGGTTCTGCAGTCTGTCCTCATATTTAATCACTCAAAACCTTTAGTACTATGAGATGGTTACAAATTTGTTCTAGCTCCAGGGCTATTAGTTCTCCAGTAGACAAGGATGGATATTTATTAATCTTTCCCTGGAGGATGGCAGCGCACACAAGTGTTGAAAACAAAAACCCCATATGCGCTGGGCCGGATCGACCGGCGACCTCCGGATTACTAGTGACGGCGCTCTAACAACTGAGCCACAAGACTGGGTTGTAGAAGAACGATAGATATCAATCTTTAGGTGTTATGTTCGAAAGGTGTCCTTCGCTTTCCTAGGGATGCATCAGAACGGATATTTACATATACAATGGATATTGTATATGTAATATCCGTTATGATGCTATCAGCTAGGAAAGCGAAGGGAAAACCTTTCGAAACCTAACACTATAGATGATATAGATCGTTCTTCTACCAACCCAGTCTGGTGGCCATTTGTTTAGAGCGCCGTCACTAGTAATACGGAGGTCGCCGGTTCGAATCCGGCAAGCGCTATGGGGTTTTTTTTCACACTTGTGTGCGCTGGCCATCTCCAAGGGAAAGATGAATAAATACCATAGGCCACTGTGTTGTAATTTCTGTTTGTTATGCAGTCAGAAAATACCAAATTATGAATTTCTTCAGAGTAGATCGAATTTGCACTTGTATTATAGGCACACATACTCTATTAAGCCATCCGTTCCTTGATATAAAAGTCGGCGGGTTGGGGGGGGGGGGGGTGGAATGTGGAGCATGAAAATAATGCCCCATTATAATTTCCAGGCACACAAAAAACTATTTTTTTTGCTTTTTCTTGACATTGTGACACTCAAAATTTAAAACTGTTAAG
The DNA here is from genome assembly GCA_023653785.1 of Ophioderma brevispina. Lineage (NCBI taxonomy): Eukaryota > Metazoa > Echinodermata > Ophiuroidea > Amphilepidida > Ophiodermatidae > Ophioderma > Ophioderma brevispina. Next base: position 13,634 of record JAMKCH010006939.1, read on the forward strand.
AAATAGACCAACCAAAGTAGGGATTTGAAAATTTAGAATTTTTGAGAGACCTTTTTATGAACCAATTGTCTTACAGGCCATTTTAGGTTATTTACATATCAGATGTAATTAGTTAATGAAACATTAATAATTTTAATTATCATTTGTATTGATTTTAGCATTATGTTACAGGTCTGGGAACCCACAAATGGTCAAAGAATAAAATATATGCAGAATTATTGTCACCGACTGTCCCTCTGGTGCATAAGGAGGGTCCAAATGGACATGCAGGCTAATTTCTCGGAACCGAACGACAAATTTCATTTTTTTCATCAAAAGTCGCAACTCGCTAAAGTTCTTCAATACAAAAAATGAAAAAAAATTGTGTTAAAGGTAACACTTTAAACATGAATCCCTTATGCAACTGAAAGGGGCATTTCGTGATCCACAACTGTCCCCAGACTAACAAAAATTTGAGGATTATTATCTCTTGAACCGTTAGCCTTAGCAATCCATGTGACCAAAAATGGTTATGTGACAAATTCAGTTGTATCTGTAAGAAATTCACAATTGGTTTTTACAGAAATTATACCACAGTGGCCATGGGACCGTGGGAAACAAGCAATTGCTCATAACACAAAACTGCAAGATTGGGATCAACTCAGATTTTGTGAATAATCTTTTCTCAAGGATATCTAGTGAACCATGAATAAAACAGAAGGTGCTAGAATCACGAAATGCACTTAGTGTTAATTTTGTATACCAGCCCATGCCACTGAAATTATGTTCAGCTTAAAGGTGCAACGAGAGATTTCAAATCATCCATATTTTCTGTGATATGTAGTGATTTCATTTAGATTAGACATGCAATAGATTTCCTACCTTTTATTTGGCTACAGAAATAATTTAAAATGAACACAAAAGGTGATTTGTGTATGCCTATGTTTCAATAGAACACATAGGCTGAATTGCCTATTTGCTCCTATACGAAATTTCACAATTTTGGTACCAAAAAAACGGTTCTCAGCTTAATCCATTCAGATGGAGATATTTTAGATAGAAAGTTTTACACCAGTGCAAAAATCAGAATTTTCATATCTTTTAGGGGCACCTGTTATTTGAAATCTCTTTGCACCTTGGGGGACATGCTTGATGAAGAGCATTAAATGCATCAGTTAAAAGGAGTTTGAAGGATCTGAGGGGTGTAGTTCTTTACTTATTTGTTTTTGAGGTGACCCTCCCCCACCCCAATTTAAAATTGCTGTAGCATGAAAACGAAAAAGTACAGAGCTCAACTTTTCAGGATTTTAGTTTCTCATGAATAATCTTCAATACACAAAAAAAGAATGAAATCCATGAGGTGATGGTGTACTCGATTTTTAATTATAAATTAACATTTTACGATCCTTTGGCAATATCCTCAAACAGCTCGGCGAAATAAAGAGACCCCCTAGCTCACTGAAAAAAGTGCCAGAGCATACCGGACACGTTCAGCTGGTTCAGTGATTCTAGAAACCTAAAAATTGATTACTTTTTGGACTTTAATAAAGACACAACTTAAATAACACACGATAAATTGGTTTAAACTCAATAATAATAATAGAGAGGATAAATAATAAAGAAATAACACTTCTAATGAATGAATACAACATAAAGAACACTCCATGACCTTGTTCGCGACTGTATTATATACTCCTCAAATAGGTCGGCGTCGTATACACCCACCACATAAAAATCTACTTAACCGATCTATTTGAGGAGTATATATTAGCGTCGCCAATGTTTCCTGCTGTATTATATACTCCTCAAATAGGTCGGCGTCGTATAGCCTCACCACATAAAAATCTTCTTTACCGACCTATTTGAGGAGTATATATTAGCGTCGCCAATATGTTTCCTACTGTATTATATACTCCTCAAATAAATCGGCCCCGTATACATTCACCACATGAATATCTCCTGCAGATTGTCAGGCCTTTGGACCGCTGCCCAAGCTCACCATCACATCAATGTGCTAGAGCTGTGGGCAGTATTTTGGCGCTAATGCGGCTGGGCTCCCTCGTCAGGGGGAAATTTCTGACAGTTCGTTGCGACAACATGACAGTCGTAACATACCTCAAGAAGGAAGGGGGGCACAAAGAGTCGCACTTGCAAGGAGAATATTCGACTCCTCAATTGGTGTCAGAAAAGGGAATCTCCCTCGGGGGAACATCTCCCAGGGGGAGACAATGTACGCGGATGCTCTATCACAGGGAGGTCCACAGTCTCATCCCGCATCGAAGGTGAGGGGTCTTCAGTGGAATGGCACCTCCTTACTTAAGGTTGTCGAGGATCTTGCATCAGAATCGACGCCCCATGTCGAGCTGTGGCCTCAGCCTGGGATCATTAACTCCCCTGGTGTACTACTGCTTGGAGCGGATAACCAGGCAGCGGAGCAAGATGCCCTAGTGGCAGACTGCGATCAATTTGATCGGGTACGCCTTTCCTCCAATTGCATTAGTTCCGAGGGTGTTGGAGAAGGCGCTCCGGTCCACCAACCGTGTGATCCTCCTAATAGCCCCGCTGTGGCCAAGACGCCATGGTTTCCTCGGCTCTGGATCTGTTCTGGGGACCCAGTCAGTACCAGCGCAGGGACTTGCTTGCAGTCCCACAATCTGCTCAGAAAGTTCCAATGAGAACAATTCCACGCCCTCCAATTGACTGTTTGGACAATTTCAGGAAATCATTCTCGGAGGCGGGGACTTCTGAACAGGCTGACGATATCGTTGCAAAGGCAAGGCGAAGTTCACCAGACGTATCTTTATAATCCAGACTTAAACGGTACTACTAGTGGTGTGCCAGTAAACCCGATTAATCAAATATACAGGCATCTGTAGGGCAAGTAGGTGATTTTTCTTGTGACCATAGTTTCAGGGGGCGTGCTCCCTCACACAGCTCAAGCATACCGTACAGGCGATTGGGGCAGTGCATCATGGCTTTAGAGATGGGATGTCGGTCTACTTCTAGTCCAGCTCTCAATTGCCCTATTTAAGGCCCCCCTGCGCGATCTATGGTTCCGGCTTGGGACCTCCCTCTGTTTCTTCGTTTGTGGCCTTGAGGCCTTTGAGCCTATTTGACCAGTCCAGATCTCCTGGATTTACCAGGCAGACAGCCTTTTTCAGTGGCCACAGCCTGTGGACGCAGGTGTTCAGAGATTCATGCCTTCTATTGCGGAAGCTCACTGAGATTTTCCCGGTGGGGTTTTAAAATCCTCCCAAGGCTGGATTTTTATCAAAGAACCAAAACTAGTTCTGGGGCGTCGAGAAAGCCCGGGCCCTGTAAGGGCACTAGGTGGATATCCACCGTACAGAGAAGTATAGGGGTAATATTAAGCAATGTCTTAACTTCGATTTCGCCACATGGACCTGCAGCAAGGGACACAATGAGCCGCTGGTTAACTCGGTGATTCATGACGCCTATGAAAACATCAATCTAGAATAATCGGGTCAAGGGTTCGCGGCCATGACATAAGATTCCCAGACCATTCTTGGGCTCTGGATTCGGGGGCTCCCTGCAGGAGATACTTGATGGACTGCTGGATGGAGTGGCACCCACCGAGCTTCCAGACAGTCTACCTGAAGGATGTTCTGGTACAGAGAGGGAGAGTTGCTACTGCTGCCCTCCAGGCTGCTCGCCGGAATTCTAGTCAAAAACTAGGGGAGTCAAAATGAGTTGTCTTTACTCAGGGTTTAGGACAGAGAGTTGGGAGGAAACATTGGCATATGATGCTTACTTTCCTGGACTTTTTTCCTCCGCCTAGACTATCCATGCGATCTGTGTCAAATAGTCGGTCGTGGGCGGTAGGTTGAGTATGTGTAGTGTATTTCCCTCCGTGAGAGGGGGATACACAAGCATTGGATAACCTACCTCCCACTGGACCTGCGCCATACCTCGAAGTTTCGTAAGCCAACCCTAACGAAAGTCGGCCCTTGGGTGCAGAACGGTTAAGTTCTAGGACGATCCCCTAGGTTTGGCGCCTCGACCGGAATTGCGAATTTTGCTATATGTGTGTGAACAAAGAAGTTATCATGTAAAGCATGAACAATACAAATAATGGTTATTTGTAGGAAATCAAGTACATTAATGTTGGCAGAATCTTACAACAAGTTAAGTAATACTTACTGAACTCTTGATAATAAGCAATCTGTATCTTATACTAGCTGTTAAAGATGCTTATTTGCTATTATATAAAAAAGTAAAACGAGTCATAATATTAATTATGTTACCATCTTGTAAGGTCTTGATTTTTGTTCCTGTCATGAGGTCAGGATTTTATTCAATTAACATAATTTGGAGGCAGAATGTCTAAAAAGGACCCTAAGACTTAAATTTTTTGTTTTTTACATAATTTGTTAATTCGAACCCAGTGTGTCGTTCAAATTGTTTCAAAAACTGTTTTTAACTAAGCATGTTGAAGTTATCGTACATTTACAGGGAAATGAGCAAATTAAATTTTCAGTCCAAAAATCACAATTTTGAATTATTAATGTTGACTAAAACAATTATTTTAACATACCTCGAGGCCCCCCTTTAAAGCGTAAACCCACAGCTTAGTTCTAATAAAAGTGAGAGGCATGTATTTTAAGTCATCAGCAAAAAACTGTTTTAAATGTTTAATGATCTTTGTGCTTACTTAAAATGTTGATTCTAAATCCTTAGTTCAAATATACATTATGTAGAAAATGCCCTAAATGCTCTGGCTGTTTATTTCCTTGTTTTCATAAATTTAAATTAAAAAAAGAAAAAACCTAAAAAATTAAAAAAAAAAAAAAAACCAGAAAAATCCAATTTTAGGCACAAAGGCATCGTTGTATGTGAATGTTTATCCGATGATATAGCAATCATTGAACATATCATAGATGCCCTAAAGTTTATAATACTGTAATTCTACTTAAAAGTAAAAAATTCACATTAGGTCAAACAGAACTGTGTTAATGTTGTTTTTGCTATTTTAACATGTTATGACTATATTAGTTGAAATGAAACACGTATTTTGAGAAAACAGACCTTAAATGCGCTGGAAAGCTTTTATTTTCTTTGTTTTTACTACAATAATTAGTTAATATGATAAATATAGCATATTGGTTACAACTGTCTTCTAGTACAAATAAGTGAAATCAGAAAATCCAATGTTCGACCAAAATCACTTTGTGAATTGTTAATCGATGATTTAGCAAATCATTGTAACATATCCTAGTTTGCCCCTTTAAAGTAATCACTACTGTAATTTCTACTAAAAGTAAAAGCCTTCACACTTTAGGTCAAAAAGAACTGTGTTAATGTATTTTTGATGCTTTGTGCTTACTGTAAACATGGTATGTGCATTCATTAAGTTCCAAATAAAACATATTTTGAGAAAAATGCCTTAATGCTTGGATGCTTTTATTCTTATTTTTTTAAATTATCTTTAATTTGTTATTTAAACGTAAATAAGTCAAATTACTTAAACGTGTTAATTTTCTGATATAAAGCTTGTTTTGAAGATAACAAACATCAAAATTTTCAAACAAATCATATTTTGGCCCAAAAATCATCTTTTTTGGCCCAAAAAGCCAAAAATAAATTGTATTTTTGGCAACAACTCTTATGAGAAAACTATACCATAGGAGCCAAGTTGATTGACATGGGTTGCAGCTGTGTAACACAATGCACAATAATTTTTTCTGACCACATTTATGTACTTGGCTGGCTGGCTGTTAGATGTACACTCATTCGCCATGGCACCAACATTTGGCGTCACATTCCTGACGAACAATAACCACCCAAATTTAATTAATCAAAACAAAAAGTGAGTTGGCCCAATCTGCAGGCTGTAGTTCAGATTTATGAGGCAACATGGTTGAAGGTCACAATGGGGGTACCTTTTGACTTATCCGTTGTTATCAAAATGGTGTATATTATTCGTCTAATGGGGTCCGTAATGTCTGTGGGGATTACTTGACATGACTATGAAGTATCAAACACACAAAAGTATACATTTTCTTATCTAATATGACCAAATAAACCAACTATATCAAAATACAATAACATTATCAGGTAATAAGTTTAAGATTCCGAAAGAGTGGTTGAATGTTGGCGGTAGTGGGAATTGAATATTCGCATTGCCCGTTTTGTTGTTTATTGTTAATAGTAGAGGTTGCCGAAGTAGATCTTGCGTTGCATTAACTAACAACCTAAACAAGCACACCGTAAGTCACATATGTCAATATAATAGCCACAGTGAAGAATGTGCCAGGCAATACTGTACTTCAATTTATTTTCAAATACCTATTGACGTGATAAGGTATTACATAACAGCTCCACAGGGGATTTAGTTTACATAAATTTCAACGGCTTCTAAACTAATGCGCTGATATATGGACTAGCCCTTGTTTATGCGAAGGAATTGAAAGAGCGACATAATAGCTATATTTGCCCAAGGCACACCATTTGTAACGTTTAAGAACAAAATAAGCAAGATTGGATTATGTACGCTTTGCTTTTCCTAATGGAAATGATCGTCGACGTCCATGACAAATGCACGTACTCACAAGTCTAACGATGATATGGCCCTGGTACATAATACAATTTTGGCCTTTTATTTCATTTTCATTGCTCCAGCGCTGGGGATTCCTTATTTCCTTTACCTAAATTAAAACAATATTATTACCACAGAAAGCTGTTCCCCACATGAAAAGAGTGCACATTATTTTATAAAATGATAAATGTGCAACTCAATTTATTTCGCAGAATATCGGTGACAACGGATATCCTAACCTCAACATGCTCAAGCGAACATGGCGCTAATGATATTCAATAATCGGCCCGGGACACAATTCACATTCTTTTACATCTGGTCCTAATGTTAATGTGCACGCAGTTGAATAGACTTCGATTGTTTATGCCCTTCCCGCATTGGCACGTTCGTTCCTCGTTCGCGATAAAAGAAATCTTGAGATTCTACTGTGTGTTCAATTAACTTTGACCGATTATTAATATATTTTTTTTTTTTTTCGAAAAGAACCTGTAAGGGACCAAATTCATGAAGAAAGCCCCTGCAAGGACTGACACTAATTGTTCCTAACCTAGACCGCAAGTTTTGTCTTTAAAACCCTATTTCTATTCATTTTCCAGAAAGGCAATGGTATTTTCAGGCGACCTACATTTTTAAAAACACAATGAGCGAGGTGAGTATTGCCGTTTAGTTATGACAGATACTAGAGCTCAATACGGTCGAAGTCATAACAACCTGATATAGCTTACAAATAAAATGTTTCAACAGTGTAGCATTACCAATTGACCTGCATACCCTGTTGAGAAGAGATCTGAAGGTTTTAGAGTTGCTTGTTGAATATCATTAGCTCTATTGTTGGCTTGAGTTGACGTGTACATATGGGTCACTGATTGTCCTGTGTCTTTGGCCATCATCGCAAGGAATCGGAACCATCGAATAATTTGTAATTAGCATAAAACTTTTTCATGATATGTTCATTTTAAGATAGGTGTGGAAAACGTTGCATCGCTCTTTCACAGTAAAACATTGATCGATATCGATCCAACAATGCTTGTAATGTATAAATAGCGTCTATTTCTTTCCGGGATTTGAATGTAGTCAATCATTGCCCTGATCAACCTTTTTTGGGTACTGACGTGATCGAGGTACGAAGGACATCACATACAGCTACAACTACAACAGCCTATTCAATGGGCTTTTATATTGATTGAGCGCGAATTTAAAGCACAAGCCCTGGAGGTGCTCACAATATCCGCCGAAAGCGCTATGTTTCTTGCTCGGCGTTGATGTTACATAGCACCTCGTCTAATACAACTTCCATCGCTTCAAACTTTCAAAGAAGTTTTTTTTTTTTTTTTTTTTTTTTTTTTTTTTTTTTTAAGAAAAAGTTGACACAATATGAGCAGGTTACTGTCCGACCAATGTCTTCTGGTCGCGATATTGATCGTATTGTGTATCGCTTCTCGATAGTCCGCTTTTCTACCTCGTGTATAATACCAAGACCACCTTTAAACACACGTCATTTGTTACTGGTACCAGACGATGGACTGATTATTTGCAACGTTGAGGGAAAGGGTCAATTTCAATATATTTGTAGATGAGATCCATCCATATGTTTTGGAAATTTTAAATCCTGTTGTATTTTCGTGAAATTACAACTTTTCTTTGACGATTTTTTCCGCGAAACTCTCCTTCCAATATTAATTAAAAACCGAGGTCTAAGCTAATTGAATGAAGTATAGATTATTTGTGTATTTAATACCTCAAACATTTTACCCACACTCCCTTGGCGTATTCGCGAGGACATGTGATCCGTGGATTAAGTTTCCGACCCACAACCCATTAGGTTGTGAGTTCGAGCCCCGCTGGGGCCCACGTATTGTGCCCTTAAGTAAGGTACTTACCTCGAATTACTGCCTCTCTACCCTACGTACATAAGTGGATACCAGCGAATGCTGGAAAATGTATACAAAATTTTGTGCGGGAGGAGTAGCGAGCACTCCACAGTAAAACTAACACTGATTCTGGCCTCAAACGCCAAGAAAGAGAAATGGGCACCCACGCACGAGGATTCACGCTGACACACTTACCACCTCGCTGGATATTGACTTCCGTAAAACTTTATAAGAAATCAGGTATTTTTAAAACGTCATATCATACATTCCATATCAGGAACATTTTCCGAGTGTCTTCGTCAACGCAAGGTCCAAAGCGATTTATTGTTTACCTGAACCGACGTATATAACGATCAGAGTCATTTACAGAGGTGCGAGTCAACGTGCGTAACGTCTGGCTCTACTGTCCACAAACAACGTGCATGATCGAGATGTAATTTTTTTTCCTAGTTTTATTTTTTTTATATTTGAAATACTTTGACATCAGGCTCGCCAACATCAGTGCAGTGGTGATCAGGTATAAATCCTATTCCTTCCCAATTGATACCAACATGAAGTACCAACATGCCTAGAATAACGTCAGAATGACATCATCAAGTTCGCATATCAGCAAAACTTAGTGATTCCCTCCGGGGGGGTTCTTGGATTTTGGTCGGTACCCATGCTCGTTCAAAAAAGAGTGGGACTAGCTGCAATTCGGGACTACCGCTAGGGTATCAAATTCACAATAATCAGTTCTAGTTCCCCCTTGGGGTATCAAATTCAGGTAAGATTGTGCCTCGTTCGTTTCGTTCGTGCAGTCCAAACTCACAGTGGAAGATCCCGTCTTACCAGCTATGTTTCATCATCATCCACGTTGATCAAGCCTGGAATTCCTCTTGGGGCCTTGTAAACCTCACAGTCATCTATGATGGGGCTAATGGTTTGTGGCTCTCCACAATCGCAGTTTGGTGATGGTTTCTATCTCTCCGATCTTGTGAAGGAAGTTCTTTGTAGTTACGACCAACGCCAGTTCTAAGTCTGTTAATGTTGACCCATGCTTTCCTATCCGGTCCCCGCCTTTGGGCTTGCTAGATTTGCTTCCACAAACTGCTTTAGGTTCAAAGTCGAGGATGACCATTGCTCATACATCTGTCATTGATCCAGAATGTCGATAGGGATACTGTGACTGCAGGTCATGGATTGGGTAGCAACGTGATTCCGTGGATTTCTCTGATCCTCAAAGGGTGTTGGTGGTGGGATTAGACTACCAGTCATAACATTTCTTGGCGAGCTTGATCGTCTTAAGGTTCCTCCTAGGTTTGCAGGAGCTATGCCAGACCAGAATTGTAAGGTCTTCTAAAACAGGCGTCGCCAAAGGCAACCACTAACAAGTCTCATTGCATCATTCAGAACGACCTCAATCTTGTGTGAATGTGCTGGACTCCCTACTGGTGCAGCGTATTCAGCAGTGGAGTATGCCAGGACAACGTTGATGTAAGGTGTTTGTTGGTAATAATTCCCTCCTTTAAACATACCAGAGATATGTTGTGGCTACTTGTTTTTATTAAAGTTTGATCTAGGTATTAATTTTTAATAATTTTAATATATGGTGAATGAATTTGTGTTTACATTGCTAGTTTTTATCAATTTTATATGTATTGATGTGGTTTTAATCTTAATGTATAGTTTGTTGTAATTAATTATAATATTAATATTGTTATAAGTTGATATGTTTGAGTATTTTTAATATGTACCCCTGGGCCCTCGTGGAAGAACAAGGATATCTATAACATCCCTGAATTGATTAACCCGGCAAAAGAAGAAATAAAACAACAAACAACAGTCAAAGGATGCACCCCATCCAGTTCTGCAAGCCTTCTGAGGAGGTTGACACGAGACTGCGTCTTGGCAGCGACTGCTGGTGGGTTGATTGAAAGTAAGGCTGCGCCTTGTTGAACTGCCAAGGTACTTCGGTGTTTGGGGTCATGTGACAGTGTTTCTCCATCTGAGTGATGTTTTAGTTCTCTCTTTGCGCATCGATTTGCAGGTGGAAAACAGAGCGACGGTCTTGGTTTGCTGAGTTTCAAAGTGCCATCGGTGGAGAATTGGCCTTACAGTGATTAGGTCTTTTTTCTGCACACTGTTCTAAGGACTCAAAGGAATCAGCAGCTAATCCAAGTGCCGTGTTCGTCTGCGTAGGAATAATGCGAACAATCTCCCTTTGCCTATCTGAGACGTCGATGTTGAAGCGACTGGGTTCCAGGACAGAACCTTGTTGGACACAATTCCGAAGTATTGCGCCCCTTACTACTGTGTTGCCCATTTGATATCTCCAGAAGATAGCTCTGTCTTGGATAGCAAAGCATAATGAACTTGGACACGCTGACATCATGGAAGATTTTGAGTGCTTGAGGTAGAAACCTCGGTGCCAGACTGTATCGTACGCAGCAGTTAGGTCAATGAAGACTGCTCCAACTTCTGCTTCTTCTGGAAGGCTGCTCGATGTCATTAAACTGTCTTGCATCTGATCTGTTGTTGTTTTACCTCTTCGAAATCCAACTTGGGTGCGGGGTAAATGTGCCTCGACCGTACTCATGATCCGCCGAGTATCAGTCGCCAAGCGGCTATAGATGTGGATATTAGCGAGATGGGTCTGTACTCTTGTGGTCATTTGCTGATTTCTTGGGCTTCAGGAGTGCAATGACCTGTGAAGTCTTCCATCTGGAGGAATAGTTGATGTTCCCATGCAGTAGAAAGGAGGAGGTGGAGCCATCGCACAGCTGCGGGTTCCATATTCTTCAAGAATTCTGTATGGATGTTGTTTCATTGCCAGGATCGTTCCCATTCTTTAGAACTTTAATTGCTTCGGTGATCTCATGTGAATGGTTGTGACAATTGGGCTGACGTGGGATAGGTTTGTAGAAGCGTTTAATTCGCTGCATTAAAACGGCAACGAAGGGGCTTTGCGCCTGTGGATGTGGTCTTGCCACTTTCCATGTTGACAAGTACTGAAGCGATGGGAGTTTGCAGAGACAGACCTGCTTAGCTGGACAGCTAGCCCGTGAGCTTGTTGGATGGTGTGTCCAAGGCCTTGCGGCTTGAGTGGGTAAAGTTGATATGGGATATCTCCTCCTCCCATCTGGTGCGGCTCTTTTGGCCAAGCAGATACAGTAGCTGGTTGCCTTTGCTTTTCTCTCAGTATCGCAGTTGGTATTACAACGGCTTTGTAATAACTCGTCGCATTCCTTGTCCCAACAGGGTGTAGGGATTCTTCTGCCTCTTGTAATGGCACATTTAGCTGCTTGTTGGAGCCTGGAGCAGAAGTCAGATATGCCCTCGTTGAATGTTAGATGAAGGCCGGGTCTGGCAGCGTGGATGACAGTCGCTGGTGAGAGTTGTTTGAACTTGGACCAGTTTGCTTTCCTGAAATTCCACTCTTTCTGTATAGGTTGGAGACTCGTGCCTTGATGTCACTGGTGACCAGGATAGGGCAGTGACATGATCTAGGGAATCTTGGGAGGACCGTTCTAGAACAGCGGGATCGAATGTCGCTGGTGCCTGTTTTGACAGTCGGGACAGGTCCATGTCCCATGACGGCTAGAAAAAAGGTAGGTGGATCCTACTACAAACGCAGTTTGAGGTCTTGGGCTTCATCCATTCAGAGGCCGCTTTGTCCATTCTTGTCAATATTGGCGTATCCCCATGCTGTATTTCTCCAGTTTGAAATCTCCGGCAACGACGGAGCTCCGCTGAACTACTGGAAGGGATTGAAGTCCTGCCCAGCTGTGTGGCTTATAGATGTTGGGAGTGGGTTTTTCCCATTTCTTTCAAAAATTTTTCCACTGGATCGGCGAATTCATTGAAGATTGGCAGGGGTTGATCTCACTGTATCCTTTCTTCACATAGGAAGCGATCACATGCTTGTTGTTCGGTGTCATGTTGAGGCCTTCTCGCCGGCGGCCCTGTTAATGTCAAATCACCTGTTGTGGCTAACTGAATTCACAACTTAGTCCAAACATCGTGTTTTAAAACACCACAGTGAAATCTTGACGACCCACCCTCAATTCTAAGCGGCTTAGCTACTCACCAGAGGCACTTTCCTTAGGACAAGCACCAAAGTTTGTATCCTGCAGCTGAACCGTTGAGGGTCTCACCCATGCCAAGCGTGACTCATCTTACAGCTCGCCAGGGAGAACGGAGTGCATATCATCCTCCTCCAAAAACTCCTGCGAATTGAAGAGTAGCTGCAAATCGAAGGTTTGACCTTATTTGCTTCATTCCATGGTGGCTGGCTCATTAAAAAAAAAATGGGAAAATTAACTCTAACATGTCAGTAAAATAACCATGCAGTGTGCAAATTTTCTTAGAATAGTACAAGTGTTATTTTTCTCATCTATGGTTCTTTAAAAGGTATATGTTTTATTTACGTATTGAAAGCAGGTCCCGCTAGGGGTATACTTTACCGCAAATTGGTCCCGTTATGGGTATATTTTCATCAAAAAGTTCTACCTGATGAGAAATTACTAGTTTTATATCCCTAACGTTCCTTAACTGCACCAAACACAGGGGCGGCAGCGCTTTCAAATATTTTCATTATGTACCCCGGTTTCCTCCCACTTTGGCTTTTATTCCTAACGCCTGTCAGTTGTTTCTGTTCACATTCCGTATATGATGTAATGTAACAAAATATTGTTTTGTAAACTGTCTGAATGTTATCAAAACCCTAAAACATGATCTATACTATCTTCTCCCCGTCATATCGGTTTAAATCTTTGTAGGGCTGCTTTCTTAACCACTTGAAATGACCATCACAATGTAGGTTTACTGGGTTACAACAAGTGCTAGCAACGAGTAGGCCAAGTGTTCAGCATTTTGTACTACCCACAATGCATCAGAAATCTGTAATGACGAACTGGCTTATTACGTTTAAGGAATTATTTTGCCCAGCAGCTTGTAGTTCAAATGATAATTTACCTTTTCTGCTTGACAACTTTTCTGTTTATTATTAAAGATGGGTGACCCTATCATGACCCGATTTTTCACATGATGCTTCCCCCACATGAAAGCATAATGACCAAAATATCTTATTAAAAATTTTGAGTTAAAATGGTCCAACCGTTTGCAGTATAAGCCAAAAAATATGTTCTAAATTGGGGCATAGGGATTCAAAAAAGGTATAGTTTCCTATTTCTACAACCTTTTGCGTTACTCGACAGACCATAACACCTCAAGGTCATCATGGGGTAAAGATTAGATTGATCCGATTGGATTCAAATTGGTTTCATTATTGTTTGTATGGAAATGGAAACAGGAAATATACATTTAGTCTACCAGCTAAGATATATGAGGTTAGATTGTTGACCTTGGTATATTTCCCCCTTAATTATATCCCCAATGTCAAACAAATCACATAAATTTTACATTACTATCCAAAGAGATGAAGAATTTTAGCCCATTTTGAGAGAAATTTGTTCATTATAATTTTCCCCATGGTGACCTTGAACCATTTTAAGATTACTGTGTTAAAGTTATTGTCCTTCGTACCTCATTTTTTTAATCACATCACTCATAATCTTATTTTTCCTTAGAACCAGATGTGAACATGTTATAAGCACTATTAATCCCTTATGGAACGTTTACCAATTTGCTCCCCTGTTCTGGAATCTGAAGCAAGCATATCTACTACTCAACTCCCCTAAAAGGGGAAAAACCAAGACTGGCTGAGCAAGATTGCCCCACTTGTGTGGTTCCGTTCTACCCGAGTTATTCCTCCGATGAGTTGTAAAAAACACGGCACTAGCCATTGGTTAGCGCAAGCAAAGTGTGGGTCGTAGAATACCCCAATACCCAAAGTATCGCATCGGCAGAATTCCCCGTTCTTTCCAATGAACTCTTTATCGTAAGATGCACGTCAAGAAACCAGCTCCGCAGGAAGCTGAATGTGGTTACCCAGTTATCCAAAAGAGGCAATCATACGATTTAGGTAAATATCACTATTTCGAACAAACATATATTGCCAGAGGATTTTCCGGACTAGATTGTGGGGATAAAGATAGTATTCAAGATATTTCCCAATCGCATGTTTGCAGTGTGTGTTTTAACATTTTACTTTTTACTTTTTTAATGAATAAATAAATAACCCCACAGGGCAGGGATCGCGCTAAGGATTTTTATTTGTTAGCAATTTTTGCAAAAAGCTCTTGCCTTGATCATGTGATTAGAGCAAACCGTACCAAAATGTATAGGAAAATGCACACAATCTTAAAATTGCATATCATGGCCAGGAAATGTGTAGCAAACTGCTAGCAAACATGTTATCAAGAGCCCTGCCACAGGGTTCAGGAGCCACTTTAGACAAATGTTAGAGAAATCCAACATTTTGTGATTTACCTCAAAATAATACCAAGTCCATAAACCTGACATTAACCATGAGATAATTGCAAGAGCATTTTGCTGACTCTACTCAGCAAAGTGATGGTAAGTTTCCCGGTCACAGGCCAGAGGCCTGGGGGAAGTCAAAAAATGTTTTAGGCCTACACGTATTTACAGCGGTAGTCACTCGCCGTAGTTTTTTACCGGAGTGTTGGATTTTGGTGGTTTGAAGTTGTATGTTTGTCTCTTGGCTACTCTTTCCTATCTATCAGTAATCGACTGCTGCTGTGCTGCAGCAATGCACGAGTGTCATGAGTTTGTATTTGGGATGGCATGGCCCTATCATAGACTTATTTGATTAGGCTTTAAAGCGGACGTGGAGCGCAAGTAATAGGGATTTAGGAAGTCTTAAAGGAATAAGTCCAATTCACAGTGCTTTGCGTTTCCACGTTTACACTAAGCTTTGAATACTTCGTCGTCTAGCTTGTTGGCAGCTATTGTACATGCGTATCGCGCACGCCGACTTTGTACACTCGCGCTACAACGCCGGTTTACTGCCATTTTCCACATTTAAGCGGTTGAAGCTATGACGTCACTCCTTAGTTCAGGCCGGGACGAAGTATACCAACAAATAGGGGCCTCATACTAGTGCGAAAAAGCAGTGTGTAGTTATTGAATAGCGTACATGTGATTCTGTACAAACTGCTCCAAGTATCAGTTGTTTGAACCGCGAAACGTAACCGAATAATCTCCGCTCGATTGGTTGCTACCGACAAAAGTATAGTGTAGCCAAGAAGGCAGGGCTAGTTGAAGCTTTACCGGGCCTAGCCTCGCCAAGTGACTATATAGGCCTAGCCTAGCATACTAATAAATTATCTTGTTGTTAACACAGCGATTGACTATGGGTATTGCATGCAAGGAATGTTACATTGGTAAACGAACCTAACAAATGTGCAATATATAATACGATGTCATGTCATGGTCACGACTCACGAGGATGACTAGTTGTGGGGCAATAATTTAAAGGGTCATTTACCGTGATGACCAGCTTCGTTAAACACAGGCCTAATCAGAAGAACTTGTCTGAAGTGTCCAAATGTACTTTGAGCCTTCTACTTCCAAATTGAGATCGTGGCAAAGATCTGCTGTGCTGTTTTCTATGTAGGGCCGAGTCCTACCCTCAGTCACCTATAAATATCCTCCAAAAAAAGGTTATTTAAAAATTCAGTTGAGTTCTGATGATGGATGTTAAATTTGAATTTGAGATCTTGAGCAAGTGTAAGTTATGGACACCAAAAAAAATAGAGATCATCTGCATGTGAACCAAAACGTGAGCCTAGGACCGTGCCTAGGCCAGCATCGCCTAGCCTAGGGCTAGGGATGTAGGCCAGCAGGTAGAAGCAGTAGTTCTCCGTAATCGTACATGAAAAAGTTGGAGATTAAATGATTACCCCTTAAATCTGATGGCCTGTTTAAGTAGGCCTAACCCTTGAAGGCTTGAGTTTAACTCAAACTTCAAAGCCATACTGTTCTGAAGGAATTTGGCAAGCAATCTACACGGCAGCGCAGATCCAGATCGGGTCCAAATCGGATCCAGATCTCGTATCCAGTTTGCGTTACACGGGAACGGCAAAACTTGATTCCAGATCTGCCAACGCGTAAATGCGTGTACACGTTGGTTTATACTCCATTTCCCTACCTTCGTGCAGTGACGTCAGCGCAGGATTTGATGATCGCACCAGTAAACCGCGCGTGCGCCTTTTAAAAGCGACAGCGTTTTTACATGCGTGCACAAAGCCGGCATATCTTGAGCGCGCCGTAAAGCTGCCAAGGTTATGGACATCACTGCACGGAGATGGAACAATGGACTATAGTGTCGCCCTGCACTTTAAGCATGTACTTTTTAGGTTTACGCGTAAAGTATCCTCGATCACCAAGGTTACGCGTAAAGTATTTAAGGTTACGCGTAGCATTCGCTTCGAAAGGTCTCCGTACTTTCGCACTCACTGCAACGTGTAGAGTTCTTAAACGGTCTCCCATGATCTTGATCTGTGATTATGGAATCTCGGTGATGCACATCAGATCTGGATCTGCCGCTCCATGTAGATTGCCACAATTATATCATATCAAGGTCATGTCACTGCGTCATGAGGCTGACCTTCTTGGTGTAGCAAAATTAAGGGTCATTTATGATACCAAATTTCGTAAAGCAGTAAGCACAGGCATATAGTCAGAAGAAACTTGTCTAAGTGTCAAAATGTACGTGTGCACATTATACTTCCAAATTGAGATCGTGCAAAGATTTGCTGGTGCGTTTTCTATGTTTGCTGAGGCCTAGTCCTTTTCGGCACTTCATTTCCTTTTGGATGGCCTCGAACAAAGTATAGTTATTAAAAAAATATTCAGTTGATTCTGATGATGCATGTAAATTGCCAATGTCCTTGACATGGCAAGCCCAGTTATGGACAAAATAGGCACATGCATGCGTAACCCAAAGAGTTTAAGGGGGCCCTTTAGCCTAAGGCCTGTCTAGGCCAGCCTAACTAGGCCCTAGCCTCACAGGCATGTAGGCAGCAGTTAGTGTGAATCAGTAATCGTACTAAAATTTTAGATAAATAATATAACTATACAACTGCTGCCGGTTTAGAGGCCCTAAGTTAGGTATGGACGAATGACCTAGGCCCTTAGTAGTAGGCCTTATTCTGTTCCTGTAGTTACTTACTGTTTTGAAGGAATTTTACAACAACTACAACGACAAATGCATGAAAGACATAGGCGATTCATTTGCATTGCTTTGGTTTCACGATTCCGATTCATGAGCAGACCCCAACCCTTGATTCCCATTTTAAAAAGAAAATATGAACATTGAACAATACAAATATTGATAATTGCTAACAATAGGGAAATTCGCCATCGCCAGAAAGTGTCTGTGATGCTACCAGCATGAGCAGAACGATCGCGTTGCACTGTGCTTAGAGCGCAGGTTTTCCGAATTACAGCCATCAGATATGACTGAAAATGACATTCTTCTGACCTTTCAAAACACAAACTTACCTTATCTAGCGATCGTTGATATCTTACCTACCACTGTGATGCAAATCTGGCAGGACTTGGTGAAATAACATTGCAAATCGGTCAAAACAAGCGCCGTACTCTGCCGCTCCAAGTCCAGGGCACATTCACTTTTCGGTCACGGAGTTTTGCCGGTTCGAAGTCAAGTACATCGTACAGTCTCCGGGGTCCCCCCCTTGATGACACTAGTGGTTTTGCATGCCTTTTGCAACGTAAAGAGATCAACAGATCCCTCTTTCACTAGTATTAAAGTACGCCCTGTGTTACCTGTTAGCCTTGATTGCTGTGTTGTACGAAATTGTGAGAGCTGTTGCTTGGATTGAATTCGAAGTGCATCGTGGGTAATTTAGCCCCACAACAATTGTTGCAAATAACAACGGCCGTTAGCAGTCTAGATTTTATTTACGTCATTGGGAAAAAACCGTAGACAGGTACAGTTGGTTACTGGATGTGATCGGTTACTAGTTTAAAGTTGTAGTATCGAGACAGCCTTCTTAAACGGGAGTGTCCGCCCTACCCTCTGACACACTTTTTTTCTGACACACTAAGGAGTCGGAAACCTTCACAATAAACCTGTTGTTTGAGGCCACTTGGGTAAATGTGCAATGTCTTATGACGAAGGGCCGGTGTCACGAACTGAAGATCCTAGTGATGCAGTGTCCTGCCTATTGGTTCTTCCATTGTGTATGAATATGCATCCCTATTTCGTCGCCAATATCCAGTAGCAAAGCATCGTCTACAAGGTCACAGTTCATTCAGTATATTTTGTCATGGTCGTTAAGACCACTCCTCCTTTGGATCCAATGTTTCCTTACAACAGACCGGCGCATATGGCTTGTTGTTTGTATGACATGCGACCCAATAAATCTTGATCGAATAAGGTCACTCTTCTTCTCACTTCAGTGAATACCACTCTATTCTTGTTCATTTGAAGACTGATTTGTCCTTTTGTAATCTCAAGTTACAAATCCAGTCCCCCTGTTTTGACTGATTCTAATTTTTATGTTAGTTCTTTTTTTGACCGATCCCATACTGATCCACCACTACTCCATTGTTGGATGAACCAATGACTTATATGCAAGGTCTTTTGTACATTAGTAGATTAAAATCTCTTTAATGACCCAAGAGTTCATGTTCGATTTGTGGCAATTTTTTTATTTACAATGTGAATTACAGTTCCACTTTGTAGTAAGAGTTACCCAGGATATCGTACATTGGAAATGTCAATGGATTTTTGGTTTAGTTTTTTTTTCATATACAATTTTGACACCAATGTTTTTCCTATACGAATTTTTCATGGGAAATCTGAAAATCCTGGGTGTCATTTTTTAAAATGTGTTTCTTGGGGTTGTATAAGGGGGGCAATTTGTACAGGGGTAAACCATAAAATTGTTTTAAATTGTTTTAAATTTAATACTAGTCTGTTCGGCTGCTCCATAAGGGGTTTCTAAAAGGTATAGTTTTTTGCCATAGTTACGACCTATTGTTTTAGTACAAAGGCTCAGAAAGTTCAAAGGTCATTATTTATATAAAAGAATGTCCGATTTGTTAAACTGGTTGTTAAATCGTTCATTGGGTCATCTAATAAGAAAATGTATATGATTTCTGTGTTTCACCTTTCAAGTGAGACTTTTAGAGATATAGCTAGTGGTCTCCGATAGACCCTGTGGACCATGGCCTATTTGACCTCTTAATTATTATCAAAACGTCATTGACAACTCGACCTTTCTATTGCTGGCTTCTGTACGTACGACGAACAATTTGGCACCATTTTTAGAACACACCGATGAATCTGAAATTTACCCCCAGTGTGAACTTGAAGCCCGTTTTACCTTGTAACATTGTACTATAACACTCAGGTAGGGCAAATATAACCTTTCTGTCATCCTTGAAAGGTACTGAACATGATGGTATACTTTACAACACATTTTGCCCCCTTTAATTTTGCCCCCTGTATAAAACCATTGTAAACCTTGCCCCCCTAGAATTGACCCAGAACACCTTTTTAAAAATGACAACCATGATTTTTAAATTACTTGTTTTGATACAATTTTGATTTAGAAAAACCTTGGTTGCAAGATTGTATATGACATTTTCACAAAAATACAGTTCCACATGGTACTATATGGGGAAATTCTTTCATTTCAGTCAACTTAGCTTAGTATTGTAAGGTTGTGTAAGTGAATGTTTTTGGTGCTCGTGCTGAGTCACTCTCGGATCATAACATTTCTGGGCGTTGAATTTCATTGGCCACTTTGATTGCCATACAGTGAGTGCAACTAAATGTCTTTGTAACATGTCAGCATTTTCTGGACCAACCACCCTTATATAAACAATGTAGTCATGTGCAAACATTGTGTTAATTTACCCCCTTCCGTATCTCAAAATGCTCAGGGATGCAAAAGTTGAGTCATCAAGATTTGGAATCAGCAGGTCAATGTTACCTAGAAACCATCATAATATTTTGTGCAGACTCTTCTGCAAGATCGTCGGGCTATGTCGATGGTTTAACAGCTGGACTAGAATTATTAGTTATTGTTCACCCATTCACTTCGAGTACTAAGGAATAAATTATGAGTATAATAACAATGTTAAAATACATCCAGGTGGCAGATAAATAAATCCTGCCGTATAAACTTAATGGGTACAGTTTGCAATAAACAGAAAGCAATAACTTCCCTCGAGGTATCCGTTTGCATACATTAAAAATTAGCTGGATTGGATACAATCTATATATTATTGATCATATCATTTTCTCTTATATTATTTACTTTTGAGGGTTAATGATTAAACTATTTTAGAAGATACACCACAATTTGTTTTATCATAAGCATTTAGGGAAAAGGAGTTCGGGATTGTAAGAGAGCACGTGTGGTCCAGTGGAAAAATGCAGGACTCGTGATCATTAGACCGTTAAAATCGTGAGTGGAGCCCCACTGAGGTCAATGTGTTTGTGTTCCTGGGTAAGATACTTAATCTCAATTGCCTCGTCGACCAGAGCGAATCCTGAGGAGCTGATACGGGGAATATTACAATCTAAGTTCGGTTAGGAATGTGCGCTTGGCCAGCTGCAGGTCTAGGTGAAGCGAAATGATTGTTATTATTATTATTATTATAATTATTATATTATTATTATTAGAATGTACCCAAGTTAGGATTTGCTATCTCAAAGGGGAAGCATTTCGGGGCATTTCTTAGTGAAATGCCCCGAAATGCTCAAAAAGTCAAAATTTCGAGTTACATAGTTCTGCCATAAGGCCCAAGGGAAATGGCTGTTTCAAAACAGTTTGATTTTTTGTTTTAATATTTGAATCCTTGTATAACCCGGTGTGAAATTAATTATAGTCCGCAGGTATCATAGTCCGGGCTCCATAGACGACAATGGAATAAAGCGTGAAACTAATGTTGCGTGAAGAGTCAACTGAATCGATTGCCCTATTGTTCACCATTGTTTCCGGACTGTGAGCCCGGAAGACTAAATCTCCTGCCACACCGGTCCTCTAAAGATGGACGTTACACTGCTTTAATTTTGGTTGACTTTTGGTGTATGGACGATACTATCGCCTTGGAATAGACCAGTTAACAGCAATGTTTGTAAACATGTAAGGGCCTGGAATCTTGAAATAGGTCGGACTGACTGTTACACACTAGGCAATTGTATCTGTTAGAGTTTTAATATTATCGGCCATAACGATTCGCAGGGACATACAAAAGAAGTGACGTAGGATGTTAACTGGTCTATAGCTAAGTAAACAATTTGGTCATATAAAAGTGTTGTACACACCTGGTCAGTGTACAATATATTGATCACCTCAGCTTCGAGAATAAAGCCACAGCTGGCCACTATCTTATTAATTCCAAAAGAACTCTCCAACCGGGTGGATAAAAACTGACTGGTCATACGCACAAAACGTACTCTGCTCACAAAATAACCACCCCATTGGTTTCCCTAATGGTACATCCCTTGAAATTGAGCACCGTCTGCATTACACATGTCGCACAGAGATATCAGCCATGCTAATTGTTTTGGTGGAATTGAGATGGCGAACAGTATAGCTTCACATATTTATTCCTATCCAGTGTATAGAACAGTTAAAGGCTGACTCAGATATTTTGAAATATAATTATTTTGAGTAAAAATTAAAAATAGTAATCTAGAACCAAAGAGAGTCACCTAAAATGTTCAATTCCAAAGTCTGAGATGAATCGGATTTTCCGTTTTCATGCAGTAAACATTACATGTACAGTATAACAGTGCCATAGGATACCGTGTATAACAAAAATTTCGGATCCGAAATTTGATAACAAAGTTGTAATTTTCTATATGCAGGACTTCCATTTGAGCTTAGTTATTTCACACAATAATTATGGACAAGCATTATGTACATGCCAAAAACACGGGAAATCTCTGAGTCAGGCTTTAACAACTGACGTCATCTTGTGTTTTACTGCTACGCATGCTTACCGTGAAATACTCTTTTGGTTACCAGCAACAACATGACATACCTACTCAAAATAACACAATCTTGATTATCTAAGAGACATATTCGACATTATTGTTGTATATTTTTGTGAACTTCAAATAATGACGAAAATAAAGATTTTTTGCAGGGTTTCAATAAAGCGCAAACAAAAGATAACGTAAAGGGGAAACGAAATTTCGCCCTAACGTATTAGACACCCTTAGTTTCGAAAACGTGGAACGCAAACATTTCACGTATGACGTCACCAATTTTAGTGCAGAAAACATGAACCGTACGCCCGAATCCCGCCGCAACACCCTGATTCAGCAATGACGTACATACATTAGACTGGCTAGCGGACCGATGATTTTGCCAAATTGGTGGCGGGGCTGATTACCCAAGGTGAACTTCGAAATTCCATCCAAGCAAGAGCTCTCACATTTTCGTACAACACAGTAAATCAAGGCTAACAGTAACACAGGGCGTTTTTTTAATACTGGAGCAAGAGACTGCCTCTTTACCCCCCCCCCCCCCCACCTGCTAAAGGCCATGCGAAACAAGAGCCAAAACCACTATTTTTATCAAGGAGGGAACAGAGGCTGTGCTTCGACTTCGAATCGGCAAAACTACATGACCGAAAAAGTGAATGGTCGGAGCAGCGTTTATACGGCTCTAGTTTGGATTGATTTGCAATGTTATATCACCGAATTTTCACAAGATTAGCATCACAGTGGTAGGTAAAGATATCAACGATCGCGAGATTAAGCTAAATTTGTGTTTTTAAAAGTCAGAAGATTGTCAAATTTTCAGTCGTATTTTGGTGGCTGCAAATTCGGAAACCTGTACTCTTTTTTTTTTTAACAAAGTGCAAAGCGATCGTTCTGCTCATAGCAAGGCAGCATCACAACACAGATTACTGGCGATGGCGCATTGGCAAAATTAATTTCCTGATTGTTGGCAGATTGTCAATAGGCCTAATTTTATTGTTCCAATTTATATAGTAGTTTCAGAATGGGACTCAAGTGTGGGGTCTGCTCATCGGAATCGTGAACCGAAAGCAAATGCAAATGAATTTCGCTATTTTCAATTGTCATTTGTTGTACGTTGTTGTTGTTGCGAAATTCCTTCACTCCAGTAAACAGATAATAAGACTATGTCAATTTGTCCATGCCCTAACTAGGTGCCTCCTAACAGGCCAGACTAGGCTAAGACAACGCGGTTCCTCCGGACCACATTTCTTATTTTACAAATACCGTTTGAATCCCCGTCTGAATCATACCCAGCAAAAATGTTTGATGTTAAATGATTTCTTGTGTGTATTCATTTGGAAATAATTCCTACTTGCAATATAATTTCCTAGATTGGAATAGGGCTGTCTACTCATCCTGGTCACTTGCCGGTGCTTAGCCTTTATCTTCGGCCCTCGTTGCGCAGTATCACTTGGCGACACACAACACTATGTGTACTTTCTAGGTACCCCGAATTTATTTAATTGGAGGTGAAAACAAACGTGACGTCCCTCCCGAACAAACTTCGATTTGAGGCCGTTTGGCAGCCTTTATGACCATTTTTTGTTATTGCTTCTAGCATGTAAGTGAAACGAATAGGCATTTCAAAATGTGCTTTTTATTTCCTAACCAGCGGCTACCGTTCCAGTCTTCAGGTAAAAATACAGCGCATTTTGTTGCCAGTTTACCGGCAGTTTACACGCCGGGGTATGAAAATCATCCCACCTCAAAATGGCCGATCGATTTTTGTGACGTCAGCGTAGACAGCCCTATACGTTTGAGGAACTACTTACCATGTTCGCGTTTTGTTTGTCGCTGTCTGCTATATGCACGCTTGACGTCTATGGCAAGCCATAAAGGCCATAACGTATTGCCGCAACGCGTTGCGACATTTCGGCAACGCGTTGCGAGAAAGTAGCAACGCGTTGAGTCGTCGGCCAATTAGAATGACGAATTTCTGTGACGTATTTCAAAAATTAGACCCAAAACGCGTTGCAAAGTATCTAGCAACGCGTTGTGGAAACTCGCAACGCGTTGCAAGCCTTCACAACGCGTTGCGACCTTCACAACGCGTTGCGAAGGTTCAAAAGCCATAAGGGTCATAACGTATTGCCGCAACGCGTTGTGAGAAAGTAGCAACGCGTTGCGACATTTCAACAAAGCGTTGCGGCCACGGCCAATCAAAAATCATGAATTTCTGTGACGTATTTGAAAAAATAGATCAACAACGCGTTGCGGCAATACGTTATGACCCTTATGGCCTTCACAACGTGTTGCGAGCTTCACAACGCGTTGTAAGCTTCATAACGCGTTGTGAAGGCAATAAGGGTCATAACGTATTGCCGCAACGCGTTGTGAAGGTTGCAACGCGTTGTGAGATTTATATTTTTGAAATACGTCACAGAAATTCATGAGTTTGATTGGTCGACACCGCAACGCGTTGCCGAAATGTCGCAACGCGTTGTGACTTTCTCACAACGCGTTGTGGCAATACGTTATGCCCCTTATGGCTTGTGGTCCTTCGCAACGCGTTGTGAAGCTTGCAACGCGTTGTGAAGCTTGCAACGCGTTGTGAAGGTTTGCAACGCGTTGCAAAGTATCTAGCAACGCGTTGTGGAAACTCGCAACGCGTTGCAAGCCTTCACAACGCGTTGCGACCTTCACAACGCGTTGCGAAGGTTCAAAAGCCATAAGGGTCATAACGTATTGCCGCAACGCGTTGTGAGAAAGTAGCAACGCGTTGCGACATTTCAACAAAGCGTTGCGGCCACGGCCAATCAAAAATCATGAATTTCTGTGACGTATTTGAAAAAATAGATCAACAACGCGTTGCGGCAATACGTTATGACCCTTATGGCCTTCACAACGTGTTGCGAGCTTCACAACGCGTTGTAAGCTTCATAACGCGTTGTGAAGGCAATAAGGGTCATAACGTATTGCCGCAACGCGTTGTGAAGGTTGCAACGCGTTGTGAGATTTATATTTTTGAAATACGTCACAGAAATTCATGAGTTTGATTGGTCGACACCGCAACGCGTTGCCGAAATGTCGCAACGCGTTGTGACTTTCTCACAACGCGTTGTGGCAATACGTTATGCCCCTTATGGCTTGTGGTCCTTCGCAACGCGTTGTGAAGCTTGCAACGCGTTGTGAAGCTTGCAACGCGTTGTGAAGGTTTGCAACGCGTTGCAAAGTATCTAGCAACGCGCTGTGGGTCTATTTTTTGAAATACGTCACAGATATTCATGATTTTGATTGGCCTACACCGCAACGCGTTGCCGAAATGTTGCAACGCGTTGCCGAAATGTCGTAACGCGCTGCTACTTTCGCGGCAATACGTTATGGCCTCTATAGCTTGCCATAGACGTCTGCGTAAACTTTAGATTGATTGCATGGCATAAATCGGTGACGTCATCAATTATTGCCGTTTGCTGAGGGGACCAGTTTCACCGTCGAAGTTGCCGTCACAGCAGATTTTTCCTTTACGTGTACTTGATTTGCGATCAGAAATGTAGTACTTTTATGACGTTTCACAGAAATGTCGTCAGAATGACGTCATATAACGTGAGAAGTTTGCGTCGCACGTTTTCCACTAAAAGGTGTATATTATAGTGCGTCAGATAGAATTTCCCCCTAACCCACACAAAGCTTAAATACAGTGTTACAAAGGATAAAAGGTAAGAACATCTCAATGCGCTTTCCATAATAATTACCCAGAGCAAAACACGAAGTAGCAATGATGCCGTGATAATAGGCAACTTGGAATGATATGCCTTAAGTCTAGATTTAAAAATTGTGTGAGATATGGTGCATTGCGAATCTCGATAAGTAAATTATTCCACAGTTAGGAGTCCGCAATGGCAAAGATCTTTTCACACCGTAGATTTATTACGACAGATGGAGTCTTCAAGAGATTTCTGTAAGATGACTACACGCCTTGATGCATACTGGCGAAACAAGTTCGAGGATGTATGGGTACCATGCCACTGAGAATTTTGTCTGTGAGGAAGAGAAGTTGTAAGCAATCCTGTTTTGAACTTGCAGCCAGTTGAAATTGGGTAGAGAACTGGTGTAATGTGCTCACGTTTTCTGGACAGAGAAACCAAACGAGCAGCAGAATATTTTGTATTCTTTGGAGCTTTTGAGTCCCCTTGCCAGAAAGGCCAATCAATGAGAGATTGTTATTACTGATGTGACAAAGGTGTGGATGAGTTTCTCAGTACTTGTATTGTCCAAATTTTGCATTGCGTAAATCCCTGGGTAATTAAGGGGGTGGTCAATATGATCATCCCCCCCCCCCATGTTGATGCCGCGTTCATGGTGTTTTTTTTATCAAAATAACCTCATATTTTACCATAATAGCTTAGCACTTAATGCCAGGGGGGGGGGGTTCCTAGGACCCCCAAAATTTGTTTTCGCGCTGGCCGCTTTACGCGTGCGATTTTTGCGCCGATTTTTTTGTAATTGTCTGACTTTTAAATGCGCTTCTTTTCATACCAAAATCATTAAAATCGGCCAGCCGTTAATGAGATTACTTTAAAGTGGGGGTCCCATGGAACCCCCCCCCCCCTTGGGCACTAACGGAAGTCATTCAGACTATTTAAATAAGAATAAGAACCGAGAACCAAAGCAATTTTTTTTTGCTGATATAAGTTTCCACTACATGTAAAGTAAACAATTATTAGTACCATTAAAAATATTACCCTTTATGTGCTGAAACAAACATATTCTCAGGTACGGTGCCAAACCGTTAACGGTACAAACTCTATGGAAAATGATGTTTATTTGCAACAACCCCTTAAAAAATAAGATTCCCTAAACTGCTAGGTTTGTGTTAAATATAAGTAATTTGGGTCTTCTAGAATCAGATATCAACATAAAATAAGTTTTTAAAATGTTTTGATGTAAGCAACAGGCTCATTTGCGGAGTTCCCGTC
>JAMKCH010006940.1:0-69803 GCA_023653785.1 Ophioderma brevispina
TCATGCAGTTGAAAAGATCCACATGTTATCACCTCCACTATTCAGATTGAGTTATCTGTTAATGACGCAAAACACCAAATACCTATCTTCTTTCACAAATAAATAACCAGCTTACATTATAATATAGCTCGTTTTTCTTAGTTTTCTTCAGAAGACGCGGTAAATTGAATAAAAATGGAGTTAAGCAATAAGTTGTTAGGCCAAAGCTTGCCCAGCAAATTTTCTTCCATGGCTTTTGTTCGTCTTTCTTCCTTTTCGAATAAATGATGAAAAATACAGTCAAAGTTAATTGAACACACTATAGAAGCTCACGATTTATTTATTTTTGAACGAGGGTATGTATTTGTGAACGAAGATAGGTATTTTGTGCTTACGTCATGATAAAACAATACTTAATCTGAATCGAGGAGGTGATAGCATCTGGAATCTAATTACAATATAACAATGGCCCTGCACTCCACCGCATACCGGACCGGTTGTTGAAAATCTTTAGCTCATTGTTTGTTGAAGTCTATGTGTATCCATTGGGCACTGATATTGGGGAAAAGAAATTGAGGTGACATTTTATTCGTTTTCAAGAAAATGTGCAAGTTTTATTTGCAGGAATAGACGGTCATATGATTTTATAATTTACACTTGCTTTTGCCCTTCTCCCACGATGGGGACTACTAATGACTACGAAGGATATAGACCGGCAGCCCAGAAGGTTTTGATCAAACGAACGAGATACCAATATCCGAACATGGGAAAATTCAGAGAAAAATATAACTTTTGCAAATATGAATGTCTGCGGGAGACTGCTGCTGATGTGGCTCTGGGAGAGGCTCTTAATATGTCCCACCGTCTACTCGACGCATAACCCCGCAGCCGCGCGCAAGTGGCTGTAAGCCTGCTAGAACTAACACGGGGATCCGTATGCTCATTCAGTTCCACGGTAAGGGTATTTAGGGATGAATATGTTTTCAGTTTGTAGGACCTATGGAACCATCTTTTTCACATTCATACGGGGACACATGGAATATTAATTATCAAAGAACAATATACAGATGTGAATCTTAAAAAGAATTATTTATTATGGGAATAAAACAGCCAATTTTTGGAAAAAAAGAAAGATTTGATGACGTCACGGCATTGATGGTTGATTATTTTGCTTCGGGGACCCCATTCAGGTAAAAATGACGTACGTATCCCACATTGGAAAAAAAACAAACCGATTATCGTCATCGTACGTCGGTTTTGAATCTCAGTAGGGAAAAGGTAAATTTTGTACTGTTTAGACATAATCAACGGGTCTTTGGAAAAAAAATATAGCACTTGGGCAGAACGGCGAGTATAGACCTTGATTAAACATAGTTCGGATTTATTATATCGGTCGCCCCCGAAGTGCAAACTGATATCTGTTAACTGACACGTGACCTGGTACCTGACAAGTGACACCAAAACTATTTATATCGTACCGTTTATAACGACAATACGGCAAGCAGCAAGCATTCTGTATCTCTGTTGTCACAGCGTAATCGATCAGATGTTGAGACTATACATGTGGTTCTGTACAGGTAGGGTAGGAAACGATCTGCCGATTTGGGGCATTGGGGATTCCAAACGTTAATTGTGTGAAATGTACATGCATTTACCTATGGCAGTCTCTGGTCCCAGGACATTAAAAATATCTCTTAAACCTTTGTTCAAAAGATCTAGTAATATCATGATAAAAAAAATTAAGAAAAAAATATGAAGTTCACACATCATCAGACTTCTGTTAAAAATTACCGTGCATAACTCAACTCAGAAGAAACTTCCCCGGCAAAAGTAATCTCTATCAAACATAATACCCTTGAACATACGCGCCATGGCTACAGAGCTATGCGCTCTGTAGCCATGCGCACCGATAAACTCTAATATCAAAACAGCCCTATTATGATTTTATACACCCCAAAACCATTGCACTCCTGGGTCACTAAAAGATGTTCGTCATTGTATTTACCTTGAGCAAATGCCGTATTATGTAGACAACATACGAACACCACGGCACACCATTCAACAATGGACATCGTAAGTTTGATAGACTGGAGGTATCGGAGGAAGTAGAAACATCCAATGTCTTGCTAAAGCCCGCCTTAATTGTTTCTATTATGAAGATATAGAATATAGAAGAACAGTTACAGATATATTAAAATGAAGTATTGTTGTATAGGTGCGTAATAACAAAATATGGCCGTAGTTGCGTAATACCAGGGAGTTATTTAGTATCCATGGTAATACCAACGCATAAATACACTGTTAAAAATATTTCCGTAAATTTACGGAAATTTCTGGCAGCAGTATTTCCAGTCATTTTTAGGGTAAATTTACAGAAATTTCTGTCAATTAACGGAACTTTGACAGTAATTTTACAGAAATTTGTCTCATATTACGGAAAAAAATGTGTATTTTAACAGAATTTTTCCGTAATTTAAAATTACGGAACCAAAAAAAAAATTCCGGAAATATTGCTGCCAGAAATTTTTGAAATATTTCCGTAAATTAACATTTAAAAAAAAAAAAAAAAAAAATATTAAAAAATCATCTCTTAAACCTTTGTTCAAAAGATCTTAGTAATATCATGATAAATTAAGAAAAAAATATGAAGTTCACATCAATCATGCTTCTGTTAAATTACCTGTGCATAACTCAAAACTCCAGAAACTTCCCCTGCAAAAGTAATCTCTATCAAACATAATACCCTTGACCATCCGCGCCCTGGCTACAGAGCTATGGGCTCTGTAGCCATGCGCACCACACTGATCACTCTAATATCAAAACAGCCCGATAATAATAATACACCCCAAAACCATTGCACTCCTGGTTCACTAAAAGATGTTCGTCATTGTATTTACCGTTGATTCAAATGCGTATTATTTAGACAACATACGAACACCACGGCACACCATTCAACAATGGACGCGTAGTTTGATAGACTGTAGGTATCGATGAAGTAGAAAAACACTCAATGTCTTGCGGAGCCCCGCCTTAATTGTTTCTATTATGAAGATATAGAATATAGAAGAAACAGTTTACAGATATATTACAATGAAAGTATGTTGTGTAGTGCGGTAATAACAAAATATGGCCGTATTGCGTATCCAAGAGGGAGTTATTTAGTAAGCCATGGTAATACCAACGCATAAATAGACAATGTTGTATATAGGTTTGGTTGCTCTTAGGGGTCATATTAAGCTGATGGGTGGCAAAACACGTAGAGTACCGAGATAGAAATGTAAAGTTAATATGAAGTTTGGAAATTAGGGGCAAAATAGGCTAGTTCAATTGAATGATATTTATCCGGTAAGGACCGGTATACTAATTGCAATACATGTAGAGTCAATATACAAGGAAAGGATCATAGAATAGCATATTAAAAGTCACCATCTGAAAAAGGTGGAATATGCAAAAACTGGCGATTTTTTTTGTACTGGGTTTGAAATAAAAGTGTTTTATTCTATAATATCTGTTTATTTGTTCATCGACATTTTTGCCGGGATATGCTGATTAAAATACAGTATAGTTTGCCCTCTTTTGACAATAATTTAATAGGGTTCAAGGTCATTCAGGGCAAACACTCTATAGCGCTCCGATATCGTCGAAACTGGTGGTAAATTACTTGGGTCTTGTTTCATAAAAGTTAAGATTAATCGTAAGTGGATTTAAGAAGCGTTATTCTTCTAGCTTATCATCTCGTTTTAAGCCAACTGAAGAGAAATTGAAAGAATGTTCTTATGTTGAACTTATGAAGTCTACCCTAGGCCTATTTTTATACCTGGGCATATGTTATTCATTTTACTTTATGAATTATGACAATTCTTTCTTTACAGAAGACAGACTTTTTAGACTTGAGAAGAATAACTCTTCTTAAATACACTTACGATTAATCTTTATTTTATGAAACAGGGCCCTGGGCAGCTTGAACTAAGAAACTTATCACCTTATAGCTAAAGAACTCTTGTCCGTAATAAGGCAAACTATACATTATATTAATCCTTGGAACCTGGCAAATACGGTGATGTACAAATCAGCTAATTTAATCACTTGGAAATTTTTACTCTTGTATAAAATGTTGCCCATATATTTGTATGTTTCATCCATTCTACCAATGGAGACTTTTGATATGTCATTCTATAATACTCTTTCTAAGAACAATTTTACAAAACTTGTTTTATTGCAGTTCGTGATGGATTTAAGCCTTAATATTGATGAAATTTACTAGCCTAAAACATTACGTCAAAATTGCCAGAAATGCACAATAATTCTCAATGAACTATACCGATTTAGTTCTTTCTTACTATACCTTTATTGTAAGACGCTGTTAACACAGGTTCTGTTTGTTCACTTTGGATGTTCACCTATATTATATATAGCTCCTTGTCAAAGTATAACTTTGACATAATTTTGTTCATGGACTTTTATTTACATTACGTAATGTCTACAGACACAAAAAACGCAAACGAGGGCTGTTGTTATAATATGAAAATGGTACTTTCTCCCTGGACAAACTTAATTCACCAAGCACCCATTAGACTTTCTGACATTTTTTTATTACCATTGAATCCATGTCAAATCTAAAAAAGAATAAAATGTGTTTATATCTCAAACCATAGGCCTACCCCCATTTGCTAGTCATAAATACAATTTTTAATATTCCTATGTTTAATCCCTACCTTAAAATCGGAACCCTGCATAATTTATTTGAATAATTGCGTAATTTGAATTAATGTTAGACATATGTGGGCATATTCAATTGTCCAAAATTCATAAACGTGGCGAAAAAGAATGATGTCCTGACCCTAGTAAAGAATTTATGCACAGTAGCGGCCATTCTTTGAAAATAAAAAAAAATCGAACGCTCAACTTGTAAGTATGTGAACACATCCGCCGTCAGCAATACATTTGATTTTTTAATAGTATATTTTCAAATTATTTAGGCCCACATGCCCGAGAATATAACTTAATTTGTGGGATATATCCACAATCAACCTCTCTCTCTCCGCAAACTTTTCAGCTTAACATACCATCTATTTCAGCTAAAGTGATTGATAAATGATGGTTGTAGGAGTGGGGGGTGGAAGGGTGAGGGAACTAATGGGAAGAAGAGTTGTGGTGATGTGATAAAGTGGAGATGGGGGGAATGGGTAGGGAGAATTATGTGGTACTCACGTGGCGTTCGTGTGTAGAGGGAATTGGGGCTTACATTGGTGGGGAGATTGGGGCAGGACTGGTTGGTAGGCGGCCGGGTATGGGAAGAGGGAACTAAGAAAGTAAGACAGGGGGCAGGGACTCACCTGTAAAAGGGGGGCGGATAAGGAGAAAAGGACATTGGAGGTTCATACAGAGGCGTGGGGAAGTGGGCGTAAGTATGTAAGAAGGGCTTGTAACATGGTGTAAGCGGGGAGAAGTATAGGGGTAGTGGGTAGAGACGGGAGGTGTACGTGAAAGGTGCACGGAGGGGAAAAGATGGAAATAGAAAAAAAGGGGTAGAGAAAAATTAAAGGTCGGGACGAAGTTGGGTGAAAGGGTGCTGAAGGTTGATTAACGGGGAAACTGGATGAGGTTTACGACTAGACGAACGATGATCGTGATTTGGATAAGGCCAGAAAGAATGGGGGGAAGGCAAGTGCGGGGCGTCTGGGCTAATCGTGGAGGGTATAGGAGTGGAATATATGGAGTACAAATGGTCTTTTGTGTATACAGGAAGTTGAAGGTGTAAGAGGGAGGGGGGAGGGCCATTGTGGAGGGTGAATTTAGGAAAAAAACGACATGAAGGGAGAGTGGAAGGGCAAATTGTGGAGAAGTGAACGATTAAACGCCAGAGCTTCTGGGAGTCAACCCATACTCAATAGTAGGCCTAATATCCTGAATATTTACCCTCTTCACGCCTTTGTGCATTAATGTGTATGATGTAATTCATATCGTCATAGAATATGCATGGCAATGGACTTTGGGGCTTAAACATAGCGAGAAAAATATATTCACACGCCATTTCCCGTGCTCCTCTCCAGACATAATTATGCTGTAGATTGCGGTACCTTTGTACATTGCTAGAATTGGCAAAGGGGTAAATTGTAAGAATAGCTTATCCACTTTCCCGTTTGGCGTTCACCATGTGCCTCTTTCAATCACACCATAAGAAAGGATCCTAACGGTTAACGTATTAAGTTTCTGAATATAAGTGTGTCACGTAACTGTAGCGACCCACATATGTGGTTATCTGTAGTGGTACATTTGTTCAGTGGGAACTGGTTGTTGTCAATGTTCAAAGTCCCCATGCTGAAAATAGGTACAGATATGCTTTGCACTTTTAATGTCAGTACAGGTTAACTGTAAAAGAAGGACTGCAGAATCTCACTCCCTTTGGATGCACATGTGTTGTTTTTCTTCTGAATAATTGTTAATCATTTAGCATTTGTGATCAAATGCTATGCCGCTGTATGAGTCCTGGTATGAAGTACCGGAAAGAGTTCCATATTTACTCCCTTTAAAATTCTACAGGAAATAAATCTCTATGTTTATGGCCCTACTACAAAGAACCCAAGGCCAAAACTTTAAAAATGTTCCACGCAGAACATCGAAGGGTGTTCATATGGAAATCTTGCCGAAATACCTTTCGCAAATAGAGTGGAGTAGTTGGTGTGAAATGTTTAATAATAGGAACCCAAGCCAAGTTTCTATGTCGTGAATATTTAAAAGTTTGAGTCCAGGCCTGGCTACGACAGGAACAAATATTCGCCACAAAACTATACAACAGTCTACCCATTTTAATTTTTATAGTTAATAGTTTTTAAAGCAACTATTGCACATTTTTTGAAGAGCGCCCCAAGTTTTCAAAATATGATATTTTGCACAGGTTACGTTGGTAAGTGGTCTAGAACTATACCTCGGAACGAGAATGCTAAGAAATGCGTATTTATCTAAAATAAGCTTGGTGTATTGTAGATGAGTGGGGCGCTTTTCAGGCAACAGGTTTCTGTTTTGTTCACACTTTGGATTTTTCACCCTATATTATATATAGCTCCTTGTCAAAGTATACTTTGACCATAATTTTGTTCAATTGACTTATTATTCGTATGTTAACAGAAAAAAACGCAAACTAAATGGCTGGTGGTTATAATATGAAAGTGGTACTTCTCAAAACACACTTAAACTTTCACCAAGCACCCCTTAGACTTTCTGACATTTTTTTAATTCCATTGAATCCAGTGTAAAAAATCTAAAAAAAGAATAAATTGTTATATCATCTTCATAACAATAGGCCTACCATTTGCTAGTCATAAATAACAATTTTTTATATGCCTTATTATATACATCCCTACCATTAAATCGGAAACTGACATAATTAATTTTTGAATAATTGCCGGAATTTGAATTTAAACATTTTTAAGACATATGTGGCATATTTCATTCATTGTCCAAAATAAGAACATAACGTGGAGAAACAAGATGATTGTCCTTGACCCTAGTACAAGAATTTAATGCACAGTAGCGGCCATTCTTTGAAAATAAAAACAAATCGAAACTCTCAACTTGTAAGTATGTGAACACATCCGCCGGAGAATACATTTTGATTTTTTAATAGTATATTTTCAAATTATTTAGCCCACAGCACTCCTAGAATCATAACGTAATTTGTGGGATATATCCACAATCAACCTCTCTCTCCGCAAACTTTTCAGCTTAACCTACCAACCAGCATTTCAGTCCTAAGTGATTGAGAAAAAAAACGACAGGAAGGAGAGGGGAAGGGAAAATGTGGAGAGAGTGAACGAGTAAACCCAGAGCTCTGGCTAAACAATACTCAATAGTAGGCCTAATATCGGAATATTACCTCTTCACGCCTTTGAGCATTATGTGTATTATTAATTCAGATCGTCATAGAATATTCATGGCAAGGACTTGGGGGGCTTAAACATAAACGAGGGGAAAAACTTAATTCAGCACGCCATTTCCACGTGCTCCTCTCCAGACTAAATATGCTGTAGATTTCGGGTAACTTGTACATTGCTAGAATGGAAAGGTAATTGTTAAGAATAAGCTTATGCCTTACGCGGTTGGATTCACAGTCCTCTTTCAATTCAATCACACCATGAAATGACAATCCTAAACGGTTAACGTATTTATTTTATGAATATTAAGTATTTTGCCACAATTTTTGATTCTTAGTGTAATTTTTCATGACTGGTTTTCAATGTTCAAAGTCCTGCCTAAAAAATTGTACAGAGTATGCTTTGGCATGCCCTTTTAATGTCAGTCAGGTTAACTGTAAAGCAGGCGCAGATCTCACTCCTTTGGATGCACTGTTTGTTTTTCTTCTGAATAATTGTTAATCATTAGCATTTTGTGATCAAATGCTATGCCGCTGTATGATCCTGGTATGAAGTACCGGAAAGAGTTCCATATGGAACTCCCTTTAAAATTCTACATGAAATAAATTCTCTATTTTTATGGCCTCTACTACCAACAATAACCTAAGGCCAAAAACTTTTAAAATTGTTCCAGCAGAACATCCGAAGGGTGTTCATATGGAAATCTTGCGAATACCTTTTCGCAAATACATTGGAGGAGTAATGGTTGTGAATGTTTAATATTAGGAATCCCAGCCATTTCTATGTCGTGAATATTTAAAAGTTTTGTCCAGGCCCTGGCTACACAGTTAACAAAATTCGCCACAACCCAATATAAACATTCTACCCATTTTATTTTAATATTTAATAGTTTAAAAAGCAATATTAGCACCTTTTTTGAGAGCGCTGCCCCCATTTTCAAAAATGATATTTTGGCACAGTTTTTACGTTTGGTATTGTCTAGGAAACTATAACCTGCGAACGAAGAATGCTAAAAATGCCTATTTATCATAAAATAAAAGCGATTTTTGTAATAGAATTGGGATCCCCGATTGGACTTCACGGCAGAATGGAAATGCTACGTTTATTCCGTCCCTGATGAAATGTGCCACCAAAAAGATCGAGAAGATAACCTTCTAACTTTGACTTTATCCTTGACTTTCCTGAACCAATAAAAAACAAACAATGGAGAGCCGGGACACGTACATGGCGCTAATCTCGGCTATTTCATATTAGAAGGGCCTTTTCCCCACAGCTATTAATTATCGGGGATCCCCGATAATAATACAAAATTCCTTAGTTTGTGACCCACAGAATTTTCGAGCTTAACCATTCACAGGTATGTTTTACTAGCAGTACCAATGCAACCAATGTAAAAAATCTCAATTTTTTTTGAAAAATTGGGGGCGCTTCAAAAAAATGGTGCTAATATTGCTTTAACTGCCATGTTATAATCAGGCGGGTGGCCGGCCAAAGCCTCATCTCATCTATAAGCAACTCACCAAAAATGTCAAAAGCAATTACAACAATACTGTTCAAACCACAAACCAATTTGGTTAATGCTTTGATTTGGGGCGGTCATGGGCGTTCCCATGACCCACATTCGTCCCCGCTCGTTCGGTATTCATACAAAAAAATTCTAATAACCCTTCCAGTGGAGTTGATTCTTGTATTTTGTGTCTCTGGGCAAAATACTAAAGTGCACGAGAGATTTCACATACAAGGTGTCCCTAAAAATGTGAACATAATTGTTGCATAATGTAAGTTTCTATCAGTAAATGTCCCCCATGGTGAAAGGATTAAGAAGCTGAAAAATATTTCTTTGGTACAAAAATTGTGCATTTCTAATTTCGTCTATAGCAAATACAAAATTCAGCCTAAGTTTTATATAGAAATTAAATCATGTGAAAAAAGTGTTAGTGGTTTTTTCTTTTTTGAAGTTTTTAATCATTTCTGTAACCAAAAGACAAGGTACAGAAACTATTGGGGGATCTTACATATGGAATCACTAACAATGACGCATACGATGGGTGCCGCCCAAAATCTCTCGTTGCACCTTTAATCTCAATTGCTTGTTCGTCTGACCCACACGAAATCTGAGGCTTTTATTGGGAATAGTATAAATAATCTAAGTATGACGGATTTTGTTTGCGCCTGGCCAGCTGCCGGCTAGGAGAGCGAATGATTGTGACAATTTTCCTGACGGCCTATAACTCTACGTCCCGTAAGGCCACTTTTCACAGTCACGAGCCGGGACTCCTGCCTTGTTTTTAATAGGGGGAATTGCCCTATAGATCTAACAAGAAAGTAACGCTACCTGCTTTTTTGCGGTGATCGCAGGTTTGGTAGTCTTTTCGGAAAAAGACGTTGGGGGATATAAATCTCATTATCACTAAATATCATCTTAAGTAAGGCCCGTATACACTGATAATGTTATCAATTGGCCACACAAAATCTGACACTCTATTCTTTCAAATAGTCGGAGGAATAGAAATTGTAGCACTATTTTTTTCCTTTTCCCACCCGATTACAACATAATTCCAATACTGGGATCCTGGGTTTCCTACCGGAAACATTTTTTAAACCGAAATGCCTATCCCACAAGCACCAACGATGTACGAGTAGATAAAATAATAGCGCATAATATTCTAATTCTACGGTGTTTTGTGTCATACGGGGGACCTATCTACGGGGTCATTTCTTCTGTCATAACTGTGCCAAAACCGTTTGCTGTACATAAATTTACCAGTAACGAGTACTCTTTTGATTCCTTGGAATTTTTGCGCCACAAAATGTGCGCGTAGTTTACAGGAAGGTGCATTAAACCGCGAGCGTGCATGGAGGGATGCATATCTACTCGTACAAGTTGTTGGTGCATTTGTGGGTAGCGAATTCGGTAAAAAATTATTTCCGATAGGAACACCAGGATCCACGTATTGCATTTGTTTCATAGGCAAGGCCCTACATTAGCCAACACACACACCTTAATTCCAAAATTTAATTTTACTCCGATATACCCTAATCATAACGTGATCAGTAATTGTGTGTTTTGTACCAACACCCCATTAATCTACTGTAACAAATGTTTTCCTCCGGTAACCGCAACAAGCCATAGTCATAGTAAGCATTGTCATATCATCATAATGTATAGAAAGTCCCTAAAATATTTTGCAGATCTTCCAACATGTCCATGATACCATATCCTCAGGTTTGGGGGGTGACTGCTGGGAAAAGCTGATGATCCAGTGTACACTTTAGCGCTAAACTCCTCTTATTATTTTCAATATTTCTCTTCAACGCAACATTAGTTTTCAATTTTCCCAGCTTTATATTCCGTTGTTTCATCTATGGGCCCGGACGTGTCCTGCCGGACTATATTACTTCACACCTGTTTCTTTATGCACTAGATTTCGTTCGGTGTCTCCAGAATGGGACAAGAATGTTAGAATACTGTTTTAGTTGTCCAAAGGCAATGCCGGCGACTGGTGGGGTCGCTTTTTTTTGATCCTTTCGACAAAGGTTGAACATCTCTCCCTATACTTACGTTTCTGTATATGATCCTTCCCAGCTGATGTCTAACACTCTTCACACAAAAGTTTGCCGTGTTAGCATCCATATATTCTGTTCCCAAACTGCTTTGTTATGGTCTACCTCTCTAATCCCATAAGTTACATGTCCTTAAGACCTTAATTTTGGTAGACCTGTCTAGCTTAGCCTTCCATATTTTCTCTACAATGTAGTTTGTTACATGCTGACCAAGTATAAAAAACCTGAAATTTTACCCCATATTGTAATCTTGGCAGCTTGATATTGGGAAACTATACATTTTATATCTCCTGAAAATAGAACCGCGCTGCTGTACTTTTTAAAACAAGTTTTACGTTTTACGTTTGTACAAACGTGTAATCCATGAAGACATTTTCCACTGCTTTGATGGGTAAACTTTCTATATGTTACGAATCTGAAGCATTAATTATTCTTTGCAATTAAGTCGTGACATGAGTAACCCCTGAGAAGTGGAGGTATATTTTAAATACAATGGTAACATACTTTGGTCAGAGCATTGAAGGGTAGGTTCCTAACATCCTTAATTACCTATTATATTAAAGACGATCTCCAATCTAACGTGTGATCCAATTTATAGATTACAGGCCGCGCCAAGTGGACATGTTGATGACATTAAGTTTTGTCACGTTATCATCGAATATGTTAGCGTCCCATTATCAAGCTTATTAATGTTCCAGATCAAAATTACTATATGTGTTCAGTTAACCTGCTCATAAATGTCTTTTTTTTGTGAGTATCACACGGCCCATATACACTATTTGTGTCCCTGGGCAAAATACTTACAGTATTTCTATTCTAGGGGTGGGCAATTGCAACTTTTTTTTTTAAAAATTCGAGTGGAATTCTATGGCCATTTTTGGCTCCTGAAAAGATCTAGCAGCTTTCACTGAAGATAAAGTTTTGGTTGGTTCCTGATTTAAGTTTGTAATAAAGTCAATGGGATTTTAGGTTAAATTAGTTATTTGCCAATATTTCCCCTACAAACAAGGTAACCATGTAACATGCACAGGTGCTAGGTGTAATTGCTCCCTTTGTAATACCAGAAGGTTTCAAAATAACCACTTCTGATTGTCTAGAATAAAAGACAAATGTCTTTTACCTGCAAAGGGCGTATAGTCACTCATTGCACAAGCGACAACTTCACCTACTTTGGTTTAAAATTATTTCTAGAAAAGGAATACACCTCTTTACAAACAATGAGTTGCCTCTATGAATTTTGAATAGCAAGGCATACAAATAGGTCTTGAACCTATTGATTGATAGTCTTATGTGATTACTGGTATTCACAGGGGGTGAAACGCATTCAAAAAACCAGTTCGTCCGTTTGCTGGGCGCTGACATTTTTGATATTGCAATGCACGGAATAATTATCAGTTTTGGGGTGCTTGTATACACACATAATTTCAACTTCGATACAAAAACAACCGCCAAAATATCAGTTTGTGTGGATGTCCGGTGCTATTGGGTGGTTAAATTTTGTCCTAACCCCTGGCCACACAAACGAATGAAATGACAATCAGTTTTCTTATTTAAATAAACCCGCCTCAATGATACAATCTTTTTCACACTAAGCGCGCATTGCATTATGAGAACAGGAGTATCCTGGCACAATGATCCAGGTGAACTATTATTAAACCTGGCCACCTCTAATCTAACACAATACATTAATTTGTATCCACTACGAGTATTTTTATAATGCAAGGCGGCAACCCACAGATGTGGAAGAAGCGGAGGCACACATTGCTTTTCTATGCTGTCCTCTAATGTTTTTTCTTTGTGGTCGTCAAAACATGCAAGACTGTGAATTTCTAAAATTACTCACGTTTTGCCTCTCTTCATATAGAACCTCTTGGGTATTCACAACAACCTTCAATTGAAAAAGGTGTGTTTGTCACTGTGACTTGTTCCTGGGTTTGTAAAAGTGGGTCACATATTTTATACATCCACACATGCACATGCGGTATGAAAACGCCCCAATACCATTCCACATGTATTAGCAAGTTAAGTAACTTGTGCAAAGGCCTTGACCTTATACAACAATAGACTCCTTCATTTTTCACTCACACACAACTAGTTGTCTTGTTTTGGTTTTTCTGTGGCATTGCCTTGTTGCCTCCATTGAAGAAGTTTTGGAAAGGTGTTTTTCTGCCATTGAGAAGTAGGCCTCAATTTGCATATTTTTTTTTTTTTTTTTTTTTTTTTTTTTTTTTTTTCATTTGACCAATGTCATTTGCTAAATCTATAAAGCACTCCATGGGTGAGCTCCATAGCAAAATCAGGATGAAGACTGTTTGTTTTTTTTGTTTTTCCAAAGTAGCAGAAAAGCCCCATAACTTCATGACAAAACTTAACCCCACGGAAACCCACCTAAAAAAAAATCTTACCTGATATTTTTCAGGATCCAAAATGGCAATAGAATATGCCTCGTTTTACAAAGATTTGTAAAAAGTCATACTTTCCCCCCCTAGTATTTCAATTGCCTCGTCGAACCTTTGGGAGTGTTATGGGGAATATATACAATAATCTAAGTGCTGACATGATTTTGAGCCTTGGCCAGTTGCCGACCGAGGTGAAGTGAAATGATTGTGCCAATTTCCTGAAGGCGCTATAATAATATTTATATTAAATGCCACACTTTTCAAAATCCACGGAGCGGACTCCTGTCCCCTTGATTTTTAGAGGGGGAGAATTCCCCTAGATTCTGACAAGAAAAATAACGCTACCCCCACCAGACATTTCCCGAAAAAAACCCACCAAGTGGTTGGGGGGTTTAGGGGGAGGGAGGGGGATATGAGGGGGGGAGGGCCATGTGGGGGGGCCCCTTCCCGGAAAGCTCTTTTTTGCGGTGGAATACTCTCCAGGTTGGTAGTCATTTCCCTGAAAAGGACGTTAGGGGATATAAATCCTCCTTATAATATCATCTTACCCCGTATCACATATAATGTTATCAATTGCACACAAAAATATGCCTTATTCTTCAAAGAGTTGGAGGAATAGAATGTAGCACTAATCTTCTCCCCACCCGATTACAAAAACATAATTTTAATTTCCTTGTTTCATAGGGAAGGCCTACCACACCATCCACTCTTATTAATTCACAACATTTTATTTTAATCCGATATACCATTTCACGTGAGCAGTAATGTGT
Organism: Ophioderma brevispina; assembly: GCA_023653785.1. NCBI lineage: Eukaryota > Metazoa > Echinodermata > Ophiuroidea > Amphilepidida > Ophiodermatidae > Ophioderma > Ophioderma brevispina. The sequence continues at coordinate 14,587 of JAMKCH010006940.1, forward strand.
GTTTTACAATACGTACCACTTAATATACACCTGGCACAAATAGTTTCTCGGGAACCGCAAACAAGCCTATTCAGGTCCAATACATAATAGCATTATAATGTGATAGAGGTCCACTAAAATTTTTGCAGATGAATTATGAAAATAAAACCACTCCGAAGTAATACCACAATTCAGTTTGATGGGTACTGCTGAGGTCCAGTGGTACCACTTAAATTAACGCTAACCCTCTTATTTAATATTTATGTTGAAATGTTCGTTGGTATTCAAGGCATTTGAACCCATTTTTATAAAATAATTAAAAAATGGCTAAGTACAGCAACAATTTGTTTAAATTGCGATTTTATTGTTATACATCCGCTTGTAAATCAACGGTTCCCGTTTGCTTCTTTCGTAGGCTGTCCGGAAATGTGTAAGTCTGTTTCACAGACTGCGAAAGATTTATCTAAATTAGTACTGCGCAGTCTGCGCGAGAGATTAACGTTTCAGTCCGTCATAGAGATGTGTGTAAAGTAAACTAAATCTCCATATCTTCCCTGAAAACGAAGGTGTTCTATGGAAGTTTTTGGCATCAGAGGGTCCGTTTAATGTTTTGTTTTAAATAGTATCGTAATTTGGGCCTGAACCTATAGAACCTATAGGAAAAATTGAACGTTTTTGTCGGGTACTCTTTACTCGCAGACACGGAAATTTGAACACGCAATCGCAACAGTAGAATCCATTTTTTCCCACAATGCCTTTCGGTTATTATTCAGTCTTGAAGAAGTTTTCAAACACTAGACCAAACTTTTATTTTTCAATTTTAGAAAACAGAATTACGTACTTTTAGCCGGTAACCGCGCCGTTCTTTCTTTTCGTTAGAACGTAGTCACTGGAAGAATTTGGATTAAATCGGCCTGAGAGATTAAAGGACATCTTACTGGTGGGCAACACCCACTCCTAATACATTACAGTGCGTGTTCTGACCGTCAAAAAAATATTCCGCAATTAAAAAAAATTGAGAAAACATAACAATAAAAAACAAAAAAACAATAAAAAATTTATAATTTACGTGAAATAGTCAAAATTTCTGGCAGCTTTTTCCGGAACTTTTTTTTTTGGTTTCGTCGTAATTTTAAATTACGGAAAAATTCTGTTAAAATACACATTTTTACCGTAATATGAGACAAATTTCCTGTAAATTACTGTCAAAGTTCCGTTACTTGACAGAAAATGTTTTCTGTAAATTTACCCTAAAAATGGCTGGAAATACTGCTGCCAGAATTTCCGTAATTTACGGACATTTTTTTAACAGTGATATGATCATATCATATGAAAGGTTTATTTTTCTCATTGTTGTGCGTTCTGAAATTTCAGACTTCAAATCCACTTTCACCAGACAGAGACAAAAAAAATGCGTTTTAATGGGGACTATGCATTTCATTAGCAACATACGAATAGGGCCTTGCAAATGGGCATTATTGCTTCATGCTTCTACCGGTAGAAAACCGTAAGTTTATTTCCTACGATACTTGGTGAGTAGTATACAGTACGCCAGGCTCTCATATAACTAGAGAACACAACGTACATAAAATCGAAACAAGCACCGTTAAGTGCGAAATATATAATAAATACGTTGGAAGGAAACAAATCATTTTCAATAAGTTGAAAACACCAGCGCAACCATTAAATGTTACTTGATTATGATATAACCAGAATATATGCAATTGTATTCAGGCTCCACTTTTAATCATCAATTAGTGTTTGTTTAAAATCAGCAAGGGTAATTTGAAAATTACTCACGTTAGTTGAAATTATTACCATCCATCCCGCGCGAGTTTAAACCGATTGCCCAAGCACAACATACAAATTGTCAACAAAATCAGGGACAGACTTTGTTATGGGAAAAGTTTCCGCCATTTTACTATTTTTGATACAACAGCTAAGTAACATGATTGTGCGGTGTTTCGTCAAAAAGCGTTGTGAGGTTTGTATAAGGTTTTTATACATAATTTAATTTCCATACATGGTGACTCCAGCTGAAAATGTCTTATTTAATATCTAGTTTTCTTCTGACTTACAAACACAACCAACCCAATCTCGATAAGGTTCACCCATCCATGAATGTTATTTTCTAATTGAAATATTCCATGAAAAAGTCAATTTAGTACAGTTAAAATTTTAGATAGCATTGAATGGGTACATTATTACATTCAATTAACTTGAAAATTAATGACATCTTAACAAAATATGTTGGAAAAAAGTAGTCGTAGCTCTCGTTGTGAAAATTAATGATTAAGAAATTAGTGTCACAATATCCAGAATACTTATGTTGGTGTCGTTAAAATAAGGCATACCATGCCCTACACAATAGACCTTCATATGACGTTCAGGGTCAGCCACCATACATGTTGGTGGACACAAGCTCCTACTAATTCCAGACGACAAATACTTACGCTGTCATCGAATCCCTGGTTAAGCAATTGCCAGGGACATTGACAGGTGAATGTATTGTAGGTACTGGAATTGCGTCCTATCTTTCCACCAACATGGCTGGCTCTTGAATAGTTTATAGTTGCATATCAGATGTGCGGCAATCATGTGCATGATAACTAAGATCACCCCCGGGTAAACGAACGCCACTTCTTCTACTGTATAGGGGGATCACCGGAGGTCATAGTTAAGTTAAAGTGACGAGGCGATTTTTATGATACGAATTCTCTCAAATTTGCCAGCGATCGATTGTAGACCACCTACCAAGAAGTTCCGAAGGTTTATTTATTGTACAACAAGTACAAAAGAAAACAGCAAACTTGTTTGAACTTGCCTGAACTATCGTAATTGTCCCCATAGAATACCGTGCTTTGACTTCTGGCGTGCACGACATAAAACACTAAATTCATCATATTATTACATAAAGACGGCGTATTCGGCCTATCCTTCAGTGTGCTCTAATACAAAATTGATAAGCATTCCACTATGCAAAAGAAAACCGGGTTTTCGAAAAAATTGTGGGGCGCTTCTTTCTGGGAAATCTCCTCATGTCTCTTTAAAGCCAGACCTGCCTCCAGAACAACCCAAGCGTGAATAGAATACAACGATCACCTGCAGAACTAACTGAATGTCCATTAACAAATTTAGCACCGTGAAAGGGTCCGATTATCGCCCCTAGCAGTGGCGGCGCCATGGGGGTGGGGGGGGCACATGGGGGGGCAATTGCCCCCCCCCCCAAATTTTTTCGTGCCCCCCCCAGTTGGGCCCCCCCCCCCAACCTGTTTGAACAGAAAATGAAGGATTTCGTTCGGGGCAAAAGCCTCAGTGATGGTTGGGGCCAAAAATCAGCGATTTTGGGCCAAATTGTGAAATTGCCCAATTTTCATATTTTGTCCCCCCAGAATTTTTCACTTTTGCTCGCCCCCCCCAAGATTTCACTTTGCCCCCATTTGCCCCCCAGAAAAAAGAGGTCTGGTGCCCTGCCACTGCCCCTAGGGACAGCCATTTTCAATGCTATTTTTTCACTTTTTACTTTAGCTTATAGTACTCAATCTAGGAACAATACTAGGTACACCTGACAAAATTGCTTACGGAGGTTTTTGTTGTAACTAGTAGTAAAACCTCTCTCCCAACAACATCTCAAAAAGGTAGAAACGGGAAGTCCTGCAACACATGCTATTTCAATTATATTACGTGGACGTATTTTTGCCATCATTTCGACAAACTGTTGATGTCGATCATAAATGCATGTTTAGGGGAAAATTTCAAATTTCTGTTAGTATTTGAACATGTTATGCATGCCTTGCCTGCAAAATGGTGTAAAGCCCAATTTCCAGGAGACTTTTTCTGTTCAATTTGAAAGGAATGTAGAATGGTCCCAAAATGTCTCCGTGTAAATTGGTCACTTTCCCAATTTTTTTAACACTGCACCTTCAATATTGCATGTTAATAGAGCACTGCTCTATTTTTCCAAGCCATATCAACGCCCCATAAGGACCCTATCTACCCACTTTGGAATATTGATGGGTTTTGCAGGCAGTTTCACGAGGTTTGACCATCAGGGGAGTTCAAAATGTTTGCCCTTGATATGTCTGAAGTCCCAAGATGTAGGTCTTCAGGTATACATATCACAAATCTTGCTTTTAAAATGGCCAAGAATCTTACAATTTGAACTGGTTCAGAGCTGTGAGGGGAAGTGTTGTAGAATGTTAAACATAGGATTATTTCAACAAGAGCTAGGATGCAACTCAACAGAATATGGTTTTTTTTTTCCCTGTTCAGTTGTTTGTATGCAGTCAAAGGCAAATGTTTATAGTATCAAAGCAGATGTTCTTTCTTCTGGCTATACTGTAGTAGCCATTGGTTAATTTATCACTTGCAGAGTTCCTTCTACATTATAACTATGTCATATTTATACCTGCCACGATTTCTAAGCTCTTCATAAGACACATCACAGTGCAGAAAATCACATTTTGTGTATATATAGAGAATGTGGCATTCCAAATTGGTAGCTTGGTCAAATGAGGTCAACTTGCAGGACCAAATGTCCTTGTGTAAATTGGAACTCAGGACACTTGCATTAATCAACAAATTTATGGACAAGGAGTCATTCCAGTTTTTCTTCGTGTAAATGGGCTTAACAATTGTAATTGATAGATTACTACAGAAGGAGCTTTCGAACTGCCTGAAGAAATTGAACAACATAAAGACAACCTGCCCATCATTCGATTTTGGCGGGATTTAAAATTTGGTTCGTCCAAAACTGCAGCTTTTTGAAAAAAATTATCATCTCACTTCAACTTTATGTATCAATTACAACACATTTTGCAAGCATAATATAACATTTTAATGAAACAAGAGTTAAATATGTGTCAAAAAAATAACATTTGTAATAAACAAGAGTTAATATGTTGAATATACCATATATAGGCAAAAATAGCATATAAGGTTTTATGCAATTTAGCATGTCTGGCCATGCTTCCTTTTTTCTAACCTTTTTGATAATTGTTTGGGAGGGTTTGTAAAGCAAGTTACACAGCAAAAACCTCTGTAGCAATGATGTCTAAGGTCATACTGTAGATGAGTGGACTATAGGACACATTAGGTTACTTTCTGATGTGCGCAATTTTACCGCTACTTGTGACCATTTGACCGTTAAATTTTGAGACAACTAACCAGTCCAACTTGAATCAGTGTTTACGTACATCAGATACGAATCACAAATGCTCTTCCCTTCCGCCATGTACTTGTCCTTAATACAAGGCAGAGTCAAAGGTGTTGCTAGACAAACAAAAGTGAAAAGATAGAAACACCCATTTTTTTACATAGCAGCTGGATTGCTTTATTTTGCACACCACATAATACACTGTTGCTCAATAAGTTGGTAGTTAAAATATTTTTATACATCCCACTTTTTAATGGAATGATTCTCAAGTGTGAGTTATTTATGATTCTATGGGGTGTATAAGCGCCACACTAACTATTTATCAGTCCCTCTTCCCTAACATATCACCCGGATGAACTTTGTCCACATTTAACCCTTAACGAACTGTGGTCCTTAGCCTGAAAGAAAAGGGGGTTAGTTGAATCATGCAGATTTAAGGATTTTGTTTTTTTTTTCACATCCATTCATTTTGCATATAACCACATTTTGGTTGATTCCAATGCATCGAAATGTTAATAGTACGTGTTTTAATGTCAATCATTCGAACAGCGAGTTTGTTGCCACCTCTGTCATGAATCAGCGCTCCAAGACTGTCGTGGCATACTGTCCTCAGTTGTTTATGATTTCAATGGTCGAGCGTCTCACTCATTGGTCAGAGGCGGTATCTTGTCTGGTAGAAAATCGTGGTCGTCCTGAAGCTTTTCGTGGCCTGAAATACCCACCTCTCGGTGATGTCTGAGGATTTTAACGACCGTACTTTTGCGAATCCCGAGGAAATCAGCGAATCTGGCTTATTTGCACCCTTTCCGTCGGAGTGCAATCACACTTCTATTCGGGCTATGTGCATGCGTTGGAAGAGTACATTGGCCTAGGGAGGCTCTGGTGTCATTTTTGTTGTAAAGGTAACCACCAACTCCTGAAAAAAAACGTGCGCCTTGCACACACGGTTTGGGAGCATGGGAACAGGAACAAAACACAGACCTCTGAACATTTTATAGCCTCCCAACAAAAGGCATTGTTAGTAATTCAAATATGCAAGGTTTCCTTCACTGGGTAGTGGTACTCTTTTTTGGTAATCAATTCACCTACTCACCTATTAAATTACTGAGCGCGTTCAAATAAATCGTTTATTATGTATATTGTTGGTCTAGACATCCTAAATATATACTATATACGACCACAGTGTATGACTCCATACTCTGAAAAAGGCATCTGTCTGAAAACTTATTTTCAATGAAACCAATGTGTGATTGCTAGCTTAATTCTTTCCTTTGAAAATTTTTTGAATTTTCTGGTAACAATTTCTGCCATGATATCAGTGTATCATATTTTTCATCACGCTAATATTGTTATTTTCTTTAGTTTATAAAGCTTATGGTTTTTATTTAGCTCACTAATCAATATAATCCTGATCATGAAAAAAAGACGCCTCTCTTTCCATTAATTAGGAACGTGTAAAAAATGGAGGAACCGAACGGTATTATGTATCATTCGTTTCATAATCCTTGAGAGAAACTCATTCATCAATAGCTTAGAAAGAGTAAAATCGGATGTTTGGCCCTTGTGGCAATCAAACACAGTTCGGTGTTTACCCCCACGAGGGGTAAACACATTATGACAGTATAAACAGAAAACACACAAGGCAGAGCTTGGCGCTATTGGGTTGGAAACGTTACTGGAAGTTACTTTCTGTCATTAATAAAGCAATGATGCTATCGTATTGTCGGAATCGCTGGGTGAAAAAAAATCGTTTCCTACAGCTTCCCTAATTGAACTTGGCATGCCACACTTTGGTTATACAAAATTTATAGGCTGCATGTCCTGAGAGCCAAAGGAAGGCAACGGGCATTTTTATGCTTTTGAATATGAGCTTCACAACTTGTACCATAAGAGTGTCTACTTAAAAAAAAGGTACTGAATATTGTGTATAACTAGAGGGAAAGTAACGCTCGATGGATGCAAATGTAAGTTGAATAGTTACAGACTATGATACGTCCACCGTGTCAATGCGCTGTATGGTGGTTGTGCCGTAGGCCCTTGACGGAATAAATGGCAATACCGTCATTTGCATCTTGGGACTTCTATAGAAACGTCTACCTTAAAAATGTGCATTTAATCTTTTGTCGTCTATTTTGTACTATCAAAACTAGAATTTTTTTTCCTTTTATTTTATTTTAATCTCATTCTGGTCCTACCTCTCCTATATGTTTTGCGTACGCCTAAATTTTCCAACTGAGAAGGCTAAGCCTAAATTAAAACATGTTTTCCAACAAAAATGAGTATTTTTAAATTAAAAAATGACCACAAACTCACTTCCCTTCTCCTTAACTTGGAAGTGCCCTATCATCCTAACCCCTGATGGTTTTATATTTCAACGTGTGTCCTTGCACAGTAATAATTTTTTTGGTGGGTTGTAGGATTCAAGGACAAAAATCTCTGCAAATATGACTTTTGAGGAAATAACCGGATTTGTTTAAATAATACTTAAATATAATATTGTTGTTGTGCCGTCCCGACCCCTTTCCCATTGGTCATCTAAGGGCACGGTTGTCTTTGCGTTTCATGTTCATTTTTTATTATTTTTGTTTATTTTAATAAAGATCATTGATATAAGTCAACCACAACAAGTTGGGAATACTTTAAAACCATATTTCCTCTGGATTTTGTTTGGAAAATGAAGGTACGGTTATTGTATACCATTGCAAAGGCCTTGCTCTTATTTCCCAATGTAACTTATTTTTAGCCATAGCGGGTTATCACTGGGATATTGCCTTAGAATGTGACGGGGTAAAGGAGAAATCTGCCAATCTGGGCTCAACAGCACAATCCATAAAAAGAAAAGAAGGAGGAACCTATGCCTCAGCCAAGAAGCAAGAATTTTTGCTTGAAAAAGGTCACCGTCAGAGTCAGACGGTAGGGGAATGATTTTCATCAACAATTTTAAGAGTTAGAGCAAAGCCAACGGTCCACAAAACTTTGTATTTTCTCATCACCGGATGTTTTTGACCCCCCGTGTTGTTGGTCCTTTGCACACGCGTAGTGCACTCAATTTCCATGGTTTTATTGAAAGTTGTTGCCGAACCGGCACAAATAGGGGAAGGCATTCCTTCATAAATACCGAAAACCCGCATCAAAATCCGTTTTTCTTTGTAGAACTACGACTACAGAAAATAAGCTTGGTATTGTGGGTGTTGATATTGGTGACCGTAATATTGTTAAACACTTTGTGAAAAGATTGAAAATGTTCCGACCACTTCCGACTCTTAGAAGTTGGTGTTATGAAAGTTCAGTGTACCTTGTAACAAAATGTCATGTCTGAATTTTGTGCCCAAGCGTGCCCTTCATGTAATTTAGCTCAAAAATACACCAATGATAAACATAGTACTGCCCACTCAGTGTCCCACATATAAAATCCTTAAGATATAACAGAGTGGATAACCAAGAAACTATTTGAAGAAAAATCTTAAGGGGAAACAGAAAATATATTTTAAAATATTAACAAATACCAAATTTGGCCATTTTCTTTAAATTTTTGACTGTAAGAGTGCATTCCGCTGTGGTACTTGCACACTTATAGTAATATTCATTCTCTTTTCTGCAAGTTTCCCAAATTTTGGATATTTTCCCATCACTTTTGGCCCCTGTAAATATGGAATTTTGCAATTGTTATTATCAAATGTTAAAATTAATCACGTTTTGAATCACATACAACAACTGTGAAGTGAGACAATTTATTTTTAATTTGGTCTTATTTTCTATCCATTTAACAAATCATGCCAGAATTGCAATAACATGGCAATCTAAAAAAGGAATGTCCGTATAGATTCGGGTCTTGCTTGCAAAAGGTACACAAATCAGTATCTCCTAAGGTTCATTTTTATAACAAAGTATTGTAGCAATGAACAGTGTTAATTCTGTACTGGAATCTGGAAACCACCTCAACTTAGTATCACGTAAACCTAAAATTCAAAAAACCATCTTTTTTTTTCCAATCATCAGCTTGGATAGTAAGTTCCGTTTGCCACTTGCTGTTTACTTTTCCCTTTTAGAGTTTCGTTACACATTTTAAACAAAAAATCGTAAAAATATTTAACAACCTTACGTTGGTTTAAATATATTTCGACATTGCTTGGGCGAAAAGGGGCTATTACCTTGTAAATTTAAATTTATCAAGTTCAAAATTATAGAATTGAATCGTTAGGTAAATTTTGTTGTTTTTTGTGGCCTGTTTGGTAGCCGACGCGTGGTTGGTATCATGATGATGGTTAATATCAGATTCTGACCCGAAATCATTGCCTCCAGGACATATTTGCACTCTCTCATAGGCGCTTTCATGATAATGTGTGCGCTTTATTCTATTTTATTTTTGAGTACTACAACAGAACGACTTTCTGAGGCTTGGATTGCGTAGCGTGCGTTTGTGGCGATCGCCCTTTTAATGAATGGAAAGGTCGTGGGATCAGTTCCCACTCTTGAGACAAACTTTATTTTATTATTATTTTAGAGTTCTAATAATGCAATGCAATGAAAACACTTCGGAATTGGTGAGGGAAGTAGAAAATAGTGTCTAGCTGCCTATGAGATAATTCACCCTGGTTATTGTCTTGGACCAGAATTCGGGCAAGAATATCACACGTGCTGAGTGATGGGTGGCAGACTTTCTGTGAGAGGGTGATTATTGGCATACCTTACAGCCGTAAATGGGATCATGGGGGATTTAAAAAGAAAGGCGGCCACGTGATGGGTCTTTCAAGGACGTGTGTTGTGGGTCTCTATCTCCTATGTTCATGATTCCCGCTTACGTGGCCATGTCACTGCGGATACCCCATTGAACATTTTTAGTCCAGAAACAGCAACTAAAGATGTGGGAAAAGTACACTTACTTCGGTGCAAATAACAGCAATAACGAGGAGGAAGAAGACATCGACAGAGAAAACTTCTGAATAAGGGAAGACAGTGGGCTCATTCATGAATGCTTCAACAAATTCTTGGAACTCTAACAACCTCAACTTAAATACAAAAAATAAGGCTTAGTACCCAATCACTTGACAAGACAGTAATGCTCTATGGATGTGAGACATGGAAAGCTAATGAAAGGACAATAAGAAGCTGGATACATTTCAGTTCAAATGCCTCAAGTCAGGTGGACCATATGTAATGTCGAATAAAGCCATACTCAGGGACAAACCAACCCCTATTAGCAAGAAATCAGGCAAGGGCTGAAATGGAATGCCATGGGCTTGGAAAAGATGACAAGTGCCACTGTGTGACCGCACTCACTTGGGCTCATGAAGGCCGAAGGCAGGTGGGGCGCCCAAAGACAACCTTGAGGTCAAACCGTGATATGGTGATGACACTGCTTCGGATGGAAACATAGAACCAAGCCATCACTAGGTAGTCCAAACAACTTATTACTTCAGTGTGATCACAAGGAATTGGACTCGAGGTTGATTATTTTTTATCAAAAAACTAATTGAGCTTGATAAAAAAAAGTTAACATATTCGAAACAAGCATGTGCTTCCACTCTACTCACACTATTCAAAGCATTCAGCATTCCGGTGGACGCTGGATAAATTAGTTCTCTTTCGACAGAACAGGCATAACAATGGTTAGGAATGTCAATATCCATTTTTATAAAAGAATTTAATTTTGTTTAATGAGCGGAAGAACAGGTGTTTCGAATATGTAAACATTTTTTATCAAGCTCAATTAGTTTTTGATAAAAAAATAACCAATCACGTCCTATTCTTTTTGACTCGCACTGATTGCCATTTCACTTTGTGAATGCAATGGACTATAGACAACCGGCCATAAGCCATTTTCCTTCAGCAATTAATTTAAAACTGAGAATGCTCATTCAAAACTGTCCTATCAATTTAAAGATTACTTTTTCCACAAATTTTTGTTTAACTTGAGTTAGGAATTCTCAACGTGCATTAATGCTTATATTTTGATCTATGGGAAAGTTGTTTTCAGAGGGGATCCAAGTGGACCCTTAGGCAACATCGGGGAGTGCGTGCAAAATACTTTTAATTGTAGCAAATTTTGTTTGACCCCATGCAAACTGATGTATATAAAAACACCTTTACGTCCCTGGAAACGTAGACTCTTTTACGATAATTTTAACACACTCAATTAAATGCAATTAAGAAAATTAAGAAACACATTGAAAAGTTTACAGCCTGAGATAAATCACTTAAATTGAGATACGTCGATGTATATAAAACACTTTTTCATCCCCTGGCTTTAGACAAATTCTTTTAAGATAATTTTAACACGCTCAATTAAATACAATTAAGAAAATTAAGAAACACTGAATCGCTTAAAATTGATAAACGTTTATCACATCAATGACTTCGTCCGTTAATGTCATCATTATAATCAGGCAGACGCATGCGACATCAAAGAGAAGATTTTAAAGAACACCTCAGTAAACGTCGACATTTATATAGCGCCTTTCACATGTATCAAAGCGCTTTACATTTATTCCGCTGCCACTAGAATATGTCAGCTGCCTTACAAATACCCAACCCAAGGCATACTCTTACCCATGGGCGCGCTCAATGGACAATATTCCGAAAACTTCCCATTTTGCACCTGGGTGGAGAAGAGGCCAGCGAGGTAAAGTGCCTTGCCCAAGTGCACAACACCTTGGCCTCATTGGGACTCGAACCCAGGACCAGTAAAGTATCCTAGGTTATCCTAGGTGTGGGTTTCTACGAAGAATATAGGAAGAATTCTGATGCCCTGTGGCGTGAGAGGCACAACGTTTATTTTGTAATTCGTGTATTGGATTCAGTTTTTCACAAATCCTGACTTGCATACACAATATTTTTCGATTGATATTTAAGATTATCAACTCGATATTTCAATATTTCGATTTATTACATTTGGCGAGAGAACCCAGGAATAATCAGCCGATATTCCAATAATAAATCGTCGATAATCAAGATTTTTCATTTGATATTCCAAGTTTATCAACTCGATTTACTGTAATGTCTAGTTGAAAATCTTGGATTATCGGTTGAAAAAGTTGAAATATTAACTATATTTTGGAATAAGACTACCGCAAATCTTGGAATATCGGTGCCAAACTTCAAAAAGTAGGTATATCTACAGCGAATCTTGGAAATATTGCCGAATCTTGTAATATCAGTTCCAAATGTACAAACAAGTAGAAAAACTTGAAAATCATTTTTTTTTTAAAATATCAATCACATTTTGATAATTTTGGAATATCGAACAAAAATCTTGGAATATCGGCGATTAACCAGGTTTATCAGTCGAAAAAACTTGGATTGTAGGTTGATAATCTGGGAACATTAATTGTGAATCTTGAAATATAGGTGATATTCTTGGAATATCGACTTATTGTTCATATCTTGCCATAGACGTACGCCGATTATGTATAGATGATGTATTTGTAAACATTGATGTTACAAGTTAGCACATGGTCTACTGACATGTTAGAGGTGCGAAGAATATGCCCATACAGTTACAATATTTTTCACTTATCATCTCTCTCACTTTCACTTATTTTCTCACTCTATTCTCTTGCACTAACTCTTTTCTAGCATTTTGTTTCCATAATATTTGAATATCAATATCACTAGTATTAGCTTGTCCGTGTTGTCTTCGAACAAAAACCATTCACTTTTGTCTAAAGGCGAATATCACCCCTTGATTTATTATAAACATGGTAAAATTTCAAAGAAGCGCTGTAATAACCTGTCCCATTACACAGCAACAATTACTTATCAAACCATAAATCACAATGCGAGATGCGGTGATAAAGGCCATGTCAATTTGACACGTTCGTAGTCATGACAAAAATATTAATTGATTCTTTTTCACTCATTTTCCTATTTGACATTGAAAGAGAATTACATTTTTTATTTAAAAATAGTATTATAAAGGTATAATACAACAGTATTACCTTTTCAACGGTGTTTTTGTTGGAACTCTGGTACTCCATGTTGATTTTTTAGAGAGGGGGTGGTGTGAGACCGTGGGTCTATATGCATCATTCTCGCAGAAGAACCTATGACGAAGCGAAATTCAATGCAATGCACGCGAGGATCAAGTAAATGATACAACCCGAGAAAGTGTTTAGATAAATATTATACAGGCTCGAAAACTGACATTGAGTTTCGCTTCGTCATAGGTTCTGCCTAGAATTATGCATAAAAATAAATGTGTAAGGCCCCCCACTCTAAAATATATGGTATAATTACGGCCGCTTGAAACTCTGAAATAAAGACAAAATACATTAGCGCTCGTTTCTCCGGTATCCACGTAAACACAGTCTTCTGTGGCCCAGTGGAATGTCTCACCCTAGATAGCGAGAGGATCCGGTTCAAAACCGTGTATTTTTCGTCTTTATTAATTCAATGCCGCCGTTTCTCCGAGCCTCTATAATATTTATCTATATACGTCTAGTCCTTTTTCTTTTCATCATTATCAATGTGCTTCCTTTGTTCAACGGTCTCGATTAATAACTACGAAACGTTATTTAACCTATGAGATCTTCATCAGACCGCTTATGTTTTTCCGAAAGTGGTCTCTGGACCATTCCGGAAAAAAATCACGGTCTGACTGAATATTCATAGTTACACATAAAGCAAGTAAGGAAAATTCTAGAAACACCTCAACCCTCAGGAGATACAATGAAAGAATAACAATAGTGACAGAACCGTATTTCACTATATAAAAGCTTATTGTGAACATCGATTACCATCTACTTGTTAGCTTATCTGTCGATTACGATTCACTTCCCCCAAAAGTTTTTATGATTTCTTTTCATTATTTTAAAAAAGGGCAAATCGAAATCATTTTGCTCTTTTATTGTTGAAAATAAACAACGATGAAAGAACTGGCGACTCAATACAAAGCTTATTGTGATTGTCGGATTAACCGCTGCTGTTGGCTATATAGCGACTACGAATCAGTCTACTATAGTGATTCAAAGTCAAGGGATATCTTGTTCTATTCTATTGTTAAAAAGACAATTTAATTCATTTTGCTTTTACTTTAAAATTGAAACACTTGGAATAATTACTTCCGTAATGCCAGATCACTTTGGAAAAAAAAATACAGGATTTTATAAATTAAGGGAGAGCGATAAAAAGAAAAGAGAATTTATGTCTTTTTTTTGGGGGGGTTTTGGTTTTTCTTTCTATCAACTCAATCGAGTGCAGTGGTAGCTGTAAGACATATCCTATTAAAGAATGCCTCAGATAGGTTTCTTCTCACGAAACCTTTTGAGCACTAACCTGCGTTGACTAACATTCGTCTGCACCTCGGATAACTCTGTTAATTAAGATCGTAAATTCGTGGGGTCAGAATCCGGAGTCCAGATAGTGTGACAGGGTTTTTAATTGTACCTACTTAAATATCCAACCTGCCTACTAAATACCAATGAATTAAACCAGTAATAGGATATTCTTCTCAACAGATGGACCAGTTCTAAATCAGATCAGGCTTTCTCCGACCTAAGATTATCTCTCCAGAAGAGTAAACCTTTATCGACTAGACTTGGTGTTAGACTCCTGCACAATTGGTGGTTTTAATTAAATTTTTTAGTTTTTTCGTTTTTTTTAAAGAAATTAAAAAAGAAACGGTAAAAGTATTCTCAATTTTACTGTCTAATATTAATATAAAATGCGATTTTGGTTCTTGTCTCGACGTAAATAATGTAACTAAAAATTCGCGCCTGCTAGTCGGAGTCTACAGGCTCACTATACCTGATCGAACCCCCATTATTTTTCATAACGTTGTGCTTCTCATCCTTTATCTATAGATACCCTTTCTCGGGTTTGTATCATTTACTGATCCTCGCGTGCATTGCATTGAGTTGGCCTCGTCAAGTGTCTGCAGAATGATGCAGTATAGGCCCACCACCCTAAAATATATAATTAATTACGGGGCCGCTTGAAACTCTTCCTCTATAAAGACAGAAATACCTTCGAGCTCGTTTCTTCGTCCGGGTATCCACGAGCACAGGTCTCTATAGTCCATTGGTAAATCTCACTCCTTGATAGCGAGAGGACCGGTTCGAGACCGTGTATTTTTTCGTCTTCAATTTAATTCAATAGCTCGCCTAGTGTTTCCTTCTTCCTTTCTCCGTCCTCTATATAACATTCGAAGTTTATCTAACCATGAGAAAATATTTTTTAATTCTATAGATGACATTATATTCCTATATTAATGATATTTTAAAATGCATTGGTAACCGACCATATCTACAGCTGATCTATCTGTACGAAAAAGGTCGATGGTTTGAATCCAGTCAGATGTGGCATTTTTACAGAGCGTACGTGCGCCGGCCTCCAGAGGAAAAGGTTAAAACAATTCGAATCATTACAGTTGCTGAATAAGGATGCCATAGCTTATAATATGAGGGAAAAGTGGAAAATAAAAGTGGAAAAGACACCGAGATAAAGCGTTAAGCTTAATATGTAGAGTTCAATAGGGTTCAAGTGGAATCTAGGTTCTTTGGAGGATGTTAAATGGGATGGGTGGCATATTGGAAAGACAAAGTTTTAAAAATAATTATCAGTCTCCATTCACATACTAAAAAGTGCGCTTTGTTTGAGGATCAACGACGGATGTCCGCGATATACTTTGATACGGTTCCTTGTGTTTTTTCCCTTACATTTTAATTGATCAGGTGGGCAAACTCAGGCCCAATGTGAAATGTTAGTACCGACTTCATAGGAATGTTATCATTATATGTTCTGGGTTTGAAACCACTTTTTTAACTCTGAAGCTGACGAAATATTGGGTTAATTTTCAACAAGGTCTGTCAAAATGGCACTCTAACCTTCCTGCCGTCAAAGAGAACTTTGAAATTTTTATTTACCCCACCATCAATATTAAAAGTTATCTTTACTTTGTATTTTAAATACTTGCAAAATTATTGTCTGAGAAACAGGACCCCCCAAAAAGTAAGTTTTATTATATAAATTTTACTTACCGAGATAAGAGGTCAAAGAAGGTCACGCAAATTGGATAATGTTGCCCTTTTACCTTATTTTGACAGCAATTAAGCTCGATGAACACTTCTTTCATTTGTTTACCTAAATTGGAGCACTTCTGATTTTGACCCTGTACAAATGGAAAGGGATTTTTTTTTACACCATGGTATTAGCCATTTTTACCAATATCATAGATGTGCAAACTATACATTGTTTGGAAACCTTATGACAATGGACACTATACAGACATTTCACAAGCCAAAAGGGAGTTGGTAACTCGCCCATACTTCCCTTTTGATGAGACCCTCTCAGGGCTTGGTATAAACGACTGGTAATAAGACTACAATCTCCTCTGAGTCCAACCAAATCCCCCGGCCGTGCTTAGTGGTATTTTTTGAATTTTGTCAATCCGTGGACAAGTCCAGTTCGTATAAGAAGGGCGTAGGGGCGGCCATTGGGGTAAAAAAGGTGGTGACTTGCCATTTGGCCTAATCCCAATTGTTCTAATGGCCATTTTTTGCTACTCCAATTTGTCTAATACCATTTAGTTCTAATAACCACTTAGGCCTAAAAACCATTTGTCTATCGCCAAGGTCAGTCTAATATTCATCTGGTCCAAACTCATATCGTCTAATATCCATATCGTCTAATAAACCGAAATTGGTCTAATGCCATTGATCTAATAACCCATCTGGTCTAATATGCCATTTGGTCTAATAATCCAACTGGTCTAATCATCCATTTGGTCTAAAACCCCTTTGGTCTAATATCCTTTGGTCTACAACCCCTTTTGGTCTAATATCCATTTGGTCTAAAACCCATTTGGTCTAATATCCATTTTGCGTAATAGTCTCTAGTCTAATATCATTTGGTCCTAATACCCATTTGGTCCTAATGCCCATTTGTCTAATATCCATTTGGTCTAATGTTCATATGGTCTAATATCCATTTGGTCTAATATTATATCCATGAATTTTTATATGGCTTGAATCAGATGGATCAAGATTTTTTTGCAAAGAAACTAAGAAAAGTAAGAAAAGAAGAAAAAATAAGTGCATTATGACCGTGTTTTTAAGCTTTTTTTTAAAGCATGATTTCATAATAAAATAATTAAATCTGTTTCTGTTTCTCTATTTCATAATGGCGACACCACCCCCTACAGTAAGTATGTCAAGTAGGGACACATTCCTTCTTCTATAATGATAAGCTTTGGAAATTACCACATTTGGTCATCGAACGTTGCCGCGCGTTCCATGTCAGTTTTGTGTTCTTTGGCTGTGGTTGCATATTCTTGTATCCGGGGGGGGGGTGGGGGGGGGGGCAGTTTTATTCAAAGATGGATATGATGTGAACATGGACTTTCCGAATGCACACCTAAACAAGTATTTCCACCGACTAAAAACATACCATACACAGCATTTTTTTTCTGTTTTGGTCTACCATAAACAAGTCTTTTTGTCAGTTTTTGTGCTCTACATTAAACAGTAACTCAATGCATTTATACCCTTTCCTTATTACTGTCTTTGCTCATGTTGCTTTACTTCAAATTACAATTTTTTTGTGACTGTATCTTGCGGACATCACATTTCAGGGTTTAGGAAAAAACATCCCTTTTTCCATTTTTGCCTGTTTTTGATACCCTAAGTCAATGTCGAGCGCGTACATCGCCTGCTTTAAAAGTACGCTTTTTTACGCGTTTTTCTTGTTCACAGCATCATATCCACCTTTGAATATACCAGTGTCCCCCTGGGTCCTTGTATGAAAAACCATGGTGTGCATTCTGTTTAGTTTAGTTTTGTCTTAATCTTGTTCCCTACATCAAGTTGGTATACTTGGCTCCCCTTGTATCATTTTTGATCCTTGTGTGTTTTTTATGGTACCTTGACCGTACGGTAGGATGCACCTACTTGCCTTTTCCCATAGAACGCAATGCAAAAATGGGCCAATGTGAAAATTCCACGTCTAATGTAAATGGTCTAGTTTAATTCATACAGGGTGAGTAAGAAAAAGTGGTCCCTTCTTATGGTCTTTTAGAAGCTATACTATCGTCTATCTCCCGGAGGGATGAAGAATATGGGAAGAGGGGAAAGAGAAAATTGGGTGAAACTCGGGTTGGTCTCGAACCAGGGCAAACCACTCCCATGGGACCTGTTGATATCAACGCTACGGGCGTGTGCCAGCGTATTTCGTGCCGTATTTTTCTTCGTTTCGATGACACGTCCCATTGCTGCATTCGGACATTTTCCTCACTCAGTGTATTTGGTGTTTTGGTGTTTTTTGGTGGTCGAGGGTTAGTGTTTGGAACGATTATTTGCAACGCCTTTTAAAAAGTTTCGTGTATCGCATATTTTTGGTCTACAATAAAGATAACACTTATACATGTTCTACTTTCAAACATGCTATCAAAGAATGTTTCGTCATGTGAGTCAACAAAATGTAACGGACAATTTTTTGGCGAAATTGAGTTTATTTATATAATATGAAAAAGTAGATCATTACGCTTTATTTGATATACATTTCAGGTGACATGCTCCAATATTTGCAGAGTTATTAATCGAAATATGCCTAGCTATGGTTTTAGATACGACTTTGTTGCAACTAAAATTGAAGTTTCTGTTAAGTGCAATAAAAGTGGTAACTGGTAGAACGACTTTGTTGCACAACCTGGAAAACTAGTATGGTAGATACGACATTTTTTTCTTGTAAAGCGATGGTTTTTATTAAAGGTTTAAAATACAAAAAATCTCCCACAATATTTGGTGAAAAGAGCAATTTCATTTTTTTACCAAATTTATTCTAATTTATATTATTTCGGAACAAAACGGAACACGGAGTGTCACACTAGATCACTGCTAAACAACATATACTATATGTCATGGTGGTCATTTTAAGATAAAGATTTTTTTAATCATATTAAAAAAAACAAAAAAACCGAAAAAGAAAACCAAAATGAAACAATTGTAAAAATATTTTTTTTCTTTTTCGCTATCTGTCCAACGAATTACTAATTGGTTCAAACGGTTAATAATCCGTTCAAAACGAATTCTAAATCGTTCAAACGAAATACTAAATCGTTCAAACGAATCACTAAATTGGTTCAACGAATTACTAAATCGTCAAACGGATTAGTAATCCGTTTAAAAACGGATTAGTATCCGTTCAAACGAATTACTCACAATCGTTTCAACGGATTAGTATCCGATCAAACGAATTACTAATGGGTTCAAAAACGAATTACTAAATCGTTCAAACGGATTACTAATCCGTTAGAACGATTAAGTAATCCGTTTTCAAATTCAAAACGACTTACTAAGTCTTCAAATTGATTTTAGTAAGCCGTTCAAACGAATTACTAAATCGTTCAACGGGTTAGTATCCGTTTAAACGGATTAGTAGTCCGTTAAAACAGATTAGTAACCCGTTCAAACGAATTACTAAATCGTTCAAAATGGATAGTCAATATCCGTTCAAACGAATTACGAGCATCTGTTCTAACGGATTAGTAATCCGTTCAAGCGAATTACTAGATCGTTCAAACGGATTAGTAATCCGTTCAAACGAATTAGCTAAATTTGTTTCAAACGAATTACTAAATCGTTCAAACGATTAGTAATCTGTTAAAACGGATTAGCAATCCGTTTCCAAACGATTACTAAATTGTTCAAACGAATTCAATCGTTCAAACGGATTAATAATACGACTTACCTATCCGAGTTAGGAAACTGACGTCTAATGCGGAGAATGGATGATGGACAATGGGATCAAGCTCAATGGTCAGGGGACATGAGGTCAAGAAAAGCGGGATCAGGGACAATGGAGTCATGAACAACAAGGGACAGGAATAATATGGGGTCATGAATTGGGGACAAGGACATGGCTTCAAGACGAAAAGGGAAGGGTCAATGGGGTCAATGATGGTGGGGAAAATGGACAATGTGGTTAAGAACAGGGGAGGAAGGGACAATGGGGTCATACGGTCAAGAACTGGGGGACAGAGACAATGGGGTCAGAACTGGAACAAGACAATGGGCTCAGACGGGGGAGGAGTCAAATGATTTATGGCAAAATGACTCCGTTGGCAAATGGGGCGATGAACAATGGGGACAGGGACAATGTGGGTTAAGAGGTAAGAACAATGACAATGTGATAAAAACAATAGGGACCACGAGTCTGGGTCAAGAAAATGAGGGAACTGGGACAATGGTGTCAAGAACAGTATACAGGGACAAGGGTCATGAACAACGGGACAGGGACACCTGGTCATGATCATGGGGACAGGGATAATGGGTCCATGTACAGTGGGTCATGAACCCTAGGAGAAATAACGGGACAGGGACAATGGTGTCATGAACAATTAGAGGATGGGGACATGAGGACAAAGGGATAATGAGTCATGAATGGGGAACAGGGACATGGGACAGGGACAATAAGGTCAAGAACCAGGGGCAAATGGGGTCCTGAACAATGAAGTCCAATTGATACAGAGATAGGTCATAGATCCCTTGTGAATCCTCCATATATTGATTATGCCAAGGGTCACATATCAAGTTCAAAGATCGTACGTTATAAAATGGGCTAAACATCAAATTGGTATGATTCGAATAGTAAAGTCCAATAGCTGCAGCACTTGGATCATAGATGTTCCTTTCTAACCTTCATGGGATAATGATGTCAAGTGTCACATACTGAGTCAAAGGTTCATGATACCACGTTATAAAATAAACTGATACGGTCAAAAACTTTGATCATAGATGCTCCTCGGAAACGTCCTTATAATGAGGACAAAAGGTCACATACCAAGGTTCAAAGGTTATGAGGTCAAGTTTAGAACAATAGGTGGAAGACATCAATTGGTTTGATTCGCAAAGTAGAAGTCCAATAGTCTAACACAGAACTTGGATCAATATGCACCTGAACCTTTCATATATAAGAGATATCGAAGGTTACATACAGGGTCAAAGGTCACCTCAAGGTAAAGTTTATAAAATAGTGAAGGAAATGTGGATCGTGAACTGCAGCCGAAAGCTTGTTTGTTCGAGACCCGCTTTTCCTATTCCCCATTGTTCTTAACACCATTGTCCCATCCCCCAGTTCTTGACACCATTGTCCCTATCCCCAGTTCTTGACCCTATTGTCCTTGTCCCTCATTCTTGACTTCTTTGAATCCCATGACCCTTTTCCCCATTTCTGACCTGTCCCCCGTTTCTTGACCCCATTGAACCCTGGCCCCATCGTCTTGACCCTGTGTCCCTTTCCCCCATTGTTCATGACCCTATTGTAACTGCCCTCGTTCTTGACCCATTGTCCCTGTACACCCATATTTTGAACCACCAGTTTCCCTCTCCCTGTTCATGACCCCCATTGTCTCTATGATTTTTCTTGACCGCATTGTCCCTGTCCCCATGTCCTTGACCCATTGTCCCTGTCCCGTCTTGAACCCCATGTTTCTGTCCCCTGGTTCCTTACCCATTGTCCCTGTCGCATCTTTACCCATTTGTCCCAGTCCCCCCAATTCTTGACCCCATTCTCCCCTGTCCGCACTGTTTCTTGTTCTTGACCCTCATTGTCTATCTCCCCCTGTTCATGACCCCAATTGGCCCTGTCCTCAAATGTTCATAACCCCATTTTCCCCTGTGCTTCCCAGTTCTGACCCATTTTCCCCGTCCCTCAATTCTTCATCACATTGACCACATTGTCCATGTTCCCCCTCTTGACCCCATGTCCCTGTCCCCAGTATTCCTTGATCTATTGTCCCCAGTTTTCGACCCCATTCCTGTCCCTCTTGTTCTTGAACCCATTGTCACAGCTGGCTTCATCCCTTCTGACCATTTTCTCGGTCCCCCCTGTTCTTAACTCATTTTCCCTGTCTCCTCTCTTCTTGACCCCATGTCCTGTTTTTCCCCCCTGTTCTTTTGGCCCATTGACCCCCTTTTACCTGTCCGCATTCTGACCCCATTATCAATCCGTCCCCCGTTCTTGACGCCCCATTCAACCTGTCCCTCTGTTCTTGACCCCATTTCCCTGGCCCCTCGTCTGATCCCTGTTGTATCGCCGTCAAGGAAATTGCAGTAGCGACCCCTACCTGCAATTCTGTCTTCCCGTGTGCCCGTGCCTGTCTCGTGTATGTCCAATGTTAAGTTTCGGAAAGTTTCTAATTCGAGAACTAAAAGTGCAATTGATACCTAAATAAGGCCATAGATACCCCTTGGGAGCTCCATATGGTGATTAGGTCAAGGGTCCATATATCAAAGTCAAAGGTCACATGAGTCAATTATAAATGGGCTGAAACATCAAATTGGTATCATTCAATAGTAAGAGTCCAACATCGTGAAGGAAGGTGGATCGCGAAAGCAGGCGACCCTAGTTGGTTCGAGAATCGCTTGTTCATGTTTCCCCATGTTCTTGACCCCTTGGTCCCTATCCCCAGTTCTGACCTAATTGCCTGTCCGCATTTCTTGACTCCATTGACCCCATATTACCTGTCCGCATTTCTTGACCCCATTGTTTCCCTGTCCCCCATCCTTCCCCCCAATGGTCCCCGTCCCCCAGTTCTGGGGCCCATTTGACCATCGTCTTTCTCCCCATCCTTCTTGAACCCATTATTCCTGTCCCCCTTTTCGTTTTGAACCCATTGTCCCTGTCCCCCGTTCATGACCTATTGTTCCCTGTCTCTCATGGTCTCGACCCTCATTGTACATGGTCAGAACTTGTCTCTCATCCCCTCTGTTCATACGACCCATTTGTCTCTGTCTCAGCCAGGCCAGGTGTCTAGAACAGTGGACATGGACAATGGGGTATGAACAAGGGGGGGGGGGCGCAGGACCTTGGGTCAATACTTTGGGACAGGGACACTTGGTCACACGAACAATGGGGACAGGTGGGCAATGGGGCCATGAACAACAGAGGGGACAGGGATAATTGGGTCATGAACAATTTGGTGATCATGAGATTTTTGAGAGCTTGTTCATAACCAATTCGTGCATCACATCACATACATCAACTTGTCGTAAATGCCGTTTTCGTGAAAATCGCCTGAATTCTACCGTGAGATTTCATGTTTGTATTATGGAATTAAAACATTACAATTTACTTTTTAATTTTGCATTATAAAAACTTCTAAAGTTTAACTAACCCCGTCTACCTAGCATTTTTTGTAACACAACTCCGCGAAGGGGTGTGGTTACCACCCCCCCTAGGATTTCGTTACTGAACACCCATTCCTGTAAATTTGGTATCCAAAGGAATTGCTTAGTTTTTTATTTCCATTGGTACCAAAATAAGTACTAACATCCCCATTATACCGTCCACCATGACGTCATATGTTTGAGGAAAGTACTTAAATACTGAATATAGGGTGGAAAATTGATATTTTTGCAATTTAAGCGAATCAACCACCCGATTATGCTCTAAAAATGATTTCCTTTATATAAAACTAGTCATTTCCCATCAAGTAAGAGCAAAAACCCGCATGAAATCTGATTTTCCTAACCTTTTTGGCGAAAAGTGGAATTTTTTTTCCACTGTGTGTGTCTAATGGAATGGCATTTGCTGACATGCGAACTTTATAACTTCATTGTGAACGTCATGCGAGGCATGTTGGTACTCAATTTTGGTAGTCAAAGGAAAGAGGAGGACCATAGCTACTATGGTAACCAACTCACGTGTATGTGATGTTCCTGTGGTGTGTTTAGGCATGTTGGTACTTCTCTTCTTCACGGAAGGGGGGGGGGGGGTGGTTCCCCTATCGATCACTTTGGATCACCCACCCTGTATCTTAAACCTATACCATACCCCGTGGGATGTTTTGTTTTGGGGGATTAAAAGGAGCGGAACATGTCATTGACAATTACATTAAATAATTGGCACCAAAAAAGGGGGTTTAGCAAGCCGGGGAAAAAACCTGAAGGGGGGGGGTGGTAACACCCCCCCTCGGTATGACGAGGGTTAAGTTTTAACCTTGCTGAGTTTTGAAAGTGTAATTCTATTCCTGATATAAGGCTATACATAGAGTCTTTATGTGAAAACGCAAAAGTCGTATTTTCACATACGACGCTAATTTCATTGTTATATTTTATCAATGCGTTCATATTATCTCTATGTGAACCACGTCATGTCCACGCACGAGGCAGATAGGATGCACATGGATCTGTAAAGTGAAAACGTAAACAGATGTTTTTACCACGCTCAGTTCCACCCATTGCGTTTGCCACCCCACAATCCACCATCCCCGATGTCTTACTCCCTCGTTCGTACCTTCTGTCTACTTTCCGTTCGGGGCTTTTCCACAAATCACCTGTTGGGGACCCATTAATTCTCATCTGAAATCTGTCCATAGCCCCCCCCCTCCACTCCTCCTCAGTCCGGGAGGCTGAGGTCCGACCGGTATTAGCCTCACACGCGGTTAGCAATACCCCCTCCAGAGGTGGGGATCGGTGGCAACTAGGATGCCTCGGCGTAGGATCGGACAAGGTCGACCTCCTACGTCCCATGGCAGTCGTACCTAGGTCCGTTGGCTTGTCCCCCACCCCATACTCCACCCTGGAGCGGTCCCCCACCACTCCTTCCTCTTGTCTCTCTAACGTTGCTATTTGGCCCGCAGCCACCCAATTTTTTACATGCAAGGTATTGGATGATACAACAATGTCTTTGTTGTAGTGCACATTCTTGACTTTTTGCTTCTCAACCGGAGGCTGCTGACGAAATAATACTTGTGTACCATGAATATATAACGAAGACATCGCAGACAGATCGGGGCGAATTGCGGACCAGTCTACTTTTTGATAGCGAGGCTTCAACGGCTACTGAAAACACAATAAGGTCCTTCGCATGTCCCCCCCCCCACGTAAGAGACCCCTCGCCTGACCCGGGAACCATCTCATCTGCAAGCTTACGTCCGACCCCCCTCGCCGGGTCCATCTCACTTCTCCCCCCCGCTGCACACCTCGCAGCCGCGCCTACCTACCGCCCCACGGGGATCTTCCGATACATGCGCCGCCCACCCCCTGGGAACGGATCTCGTTCCCCGTTCTCGGGACGCGTAGTCACTCGCGCGCGGCGGATGAGCGAATTTTCTTCAATGGCACATCTCTTAGACATTTCCATTACAATATTAGACACTCGAATAGCTTCCCGCCCCTGCCCCATGAATCATCCACATTCAGTAGATCTATGTCTACAGGTCACGCCCCTATCCCCTCCCATTTTCTGGCTCGTTCATGACCCTCCCTAAGCCAGCTTAGTGGCATCCTCCTCGCTATCCCACCCCCGTTCCCCACTCGTCACCCCTACCGTAAATAAGAGAATCCCCCGCCGAGGGACAAGGAACCCCTTAACTTTTCCCCAATCCTCGCGTTACCGTCGACCAACCGATCATCTTTTCTTTAAGACCACGAGAGGAATACTCCATTAGGCCCGAGTGACCATCACCTTCTTCCCCTACTTATCAACGTCCGCAGGGTTTCAAGTCGAATGTAAAACGACGAAGAACCTACCAGAACTAACAGCAACCGCACACAACGCGGTCTACCAATTTCGAGCTGACCAGTGGGGGAAGAGGCTATGAGAGGGGTACGGCTGCGACACACCTCCAAGCTGGTCCGCCGATCCCCCTCTCCCATCCTTTCGTTTGTCTCCTCGTTCCCTCTCTTTTGATAAATTTTCTAACCCTCTCTCCGCCCGCCCACCTCCTATTTTACCATCCCCCCCTCCCTTCTCAGCTTGTGATGGATGGAGAGCAATACCTCTAATCAACACCCTGGAAATTCACTTATTCGAGTCCCCCACGCATTTGAAGAAACGAAGACAAGCAAAATAACAAAATACAGAACCCCAAGCCCGGCCCCTCCCACCCGCCCATCGACGGACCACCCTTAAGCACCTACTGGAAGTGCGGCGGTACACGGTACATACCGCAGAGACAGAATGAAAATTATGATAAAAAACAAGAAAGGCCCCAATATTCGGCAGGGATAGCAAACCGCACCGAATCTATGACTATGACAAACAATAGTTAAAAAATGCTCTATCTTTTCGAAAATCGAGCTTAGTAATTTAGAAATCACATCGTCCAGATCAACAAAACGACACAGTCAACCCTTGAAAAGACCAGTCTCGTCAACACATGCGCGGAGGTGAAAAAGCTCTTTCTCGCGTTGAGAATGTAGACGATTACCCCCGAGATGAAATGTACACGGGCCGGTATTAAATTGGTAGAAATGGCGCTGATGACAAGGTGGGCACGGCCCTCCAGTTAGTTTTATACATGATCGCGGTCGGTCGAGTTCCCATGGGATCCCCCCGTCGAGGAAAGATCACCAGACGCGGAACCCATTACCAGACACACTCCATTCTTCTCCCCGCAGACCTTGCATGACCCCCATGACCAGTACAGATTGCAGGTGCCCCAACATGCGTGTGGCTGTACTCCTCCAGAGCCACTGACCATAGACCCGTGCCGAAACTTTAGGTGTCTCTGTTCAATTTCTTCCTATGGCCCTGTCCACCCTCCTGGCCGTGTCTTCCTCCCACAATAATCCCTCCTCTGCTGATACCGTAACACCCAGCCCCCCTGCTCGCCTCTCTTTCACAATCCACTCTTCTGGTCCCGCTAGTTGCTACCAGCATGTCCCTGGATATTCCCCTCGATCCAACAATGACGGATAAATTTAAACTCTGCCATAGGTCCTTAACCCGCAGCCCCCAGCCCCAAGCGGGTTCGGCTGCCCATTAGCTGATTCGGAGATAGTGGGTTACCCCACAACTGCTAAACCCCTTCATCTCCCAAGCGGGCTTTGAACATCCATTTCAATCCGGCGGATAGATGGGGTGCCAGGACCTCTTTCCACTGAATTTCCCTTTTTTCGGATCGCAGGCAACAGTGACCTACGCATTAGGTGTGTGTTAGAGCACCAGGCAATTGGAGCACACCCGAAACCCGCTGTAAAAACCAAGATAGAAAATAAACACGCCTCAACCCTGTGCGCTCCCTCCTCATTGGTTGGCACATGGATTAAAAAAATAAAATGACCTGGGATGTCCAACAAAACGGGCCGCCATTTTTTCATTTGTGGAAGTAACTCAGAATATATACTTGCAATACCAGCTAGAAGAACAACAACAGTAAGGCACTCCCCACCCCTATATGTTTTGAGTTGGTAGAAGAACATTAATTAAACCACTATATAAAGATGATTTCACCTTTGCAAGTATCCAAAATCCAAATGGCGCCCCAAAGTTGCTGCCTTTCGAATCCGTTATTGGATGAAATATGAAAATGGTCAATTTTAGATATTAAATAAATTAGGCCACAGGGAAATATCATACGATTGGGTTGGTAACTAAACTACCCAGACTACTGAACTAGCGAAAACGGCAAAAGTGGTCTCCGTACAATTACTCCACCGCTATGCAATTATTACACATATACACATTAATTATAAAGAATGAGAATAAATAATTGAAATTTTATAGTTTGGTTGTTCAGTTCAGTTTATGCTCGGTTAACACAAGAAGTCTACACCGAAGGACACACCAAGGATTGTTACAATATCGTAGGGTCCTGGCGTGTGGACTAATAAAATAAATATGGGCAATGAAGCGAAGTGGCACGTTGTTCGTTCGCGAAAGTCCAAAATAAGAGTGAAAGATCCGCTCACCGTCCATGCTGATCAAGCCCGGGACCCCTCCCGGGCGGACTCTAGACCTCACAGTCAATACGATGTGGGACCAGTGGCCGGGGCTCTCACAAAGAGATCCCGGTGAAAGTCCCATGACGAGCATGCGAAAGGAACGAGCTTTGAGGCAATGCCAGCTCTGATTCACGCCGAGGGGTTCGACCCATGCCCTCCCACCAAGGTACAGGCCCCTGGCTTACAAGGGGTATGATCCACAAACTGCTTTAGGTCCATGGCAGAGGACATCCACTTCTGAGATCATCTGTCATCGATCCAGGCTGAGTGACAGAGACACCGCGACTGCCGAATCAGGGCGCTGGGCAGCGAAGCACTTCCGTGAATCTCTGCTGATACCCGTCGGGGTGTGGTGGGGGTTAAAGGCCACCAGGTTCATCACACTCATTGGTAAGCTTGATCATCTGAAAGTTCCTCTAAGGTTTGCAGGAGCTATGCCAGGACCAGAACTGGGAGGGTATTCTATAGGCGTCACAAAAGGGCACCACTAACAGTCTCCAACACATCCATCAGAACGACATTAATCCCGTGCGAGGGTGAACAATGTGACTCCACACAGGTGCAGCGGCACTCAGCAGCCAGCATGGCTAAGAGCAAAACTGGTGTATGCAGGCGCCGAAAGGCCGAATCCCACCCAGGCCCCCACGAGGCGGTCGTCCTTGGCAGAGATCGGGCATTGGTGGGCTCCATCTGAGAGTTCTCTTTTGCACACGACGTCCAAGGTGAAAACAGAGGCTGATTGCCCTGGGCTTGCCGAGTTCCAAGTGCCATCGGTGGAAGAATTGACCCACATGAATAAGCCGTCCCTATGCCAGCACCGCCCTCCAAGGCCCAAAGGAACAAGCAGCATTCCAAGTGCGGTATAGTCTGCGCAGGATCACTGCGAACAAGCTCCCAGTGGCACATCTGAGACGCAACTGTTCAAAAGAAGGGGCGCCAGGAACAGAACCCCGAGGGGCACCGCCCCTGAAGCCGCCCCGCCCTTCACTGCACTGCCCACCCGATTCTCCAGGACGAAAGGATCGTCCCGGATGAGCAGCATCACGAACCCGACAAGCCCGACATCAGGGAAGACCCGAGCAGCCCGAGGCAGAGACCTCGACGCCAAGAACTTATCATACGAGCAGTTAGAATCTATGAACAGGGCCATAGCAGGATTTTTTTTGGGGTGGGTGGGGGGGGTTGGGGGGGTGGCGGGCTATTTTTGTTAAAGTGGACCTAACCCACATAATGTCCCTTTTTCATATCTGTATCAAACGTGGCACGTTATGTCAAAATTTCCCTAAATTTTGGACCTTTTATTTCAAAATTCACCACAGAAGTGACCTTTGCCCTGTTTGTGGAATTTGCGTTCCGGGCTGCTCGTCGGGCTTGTCTTATGAAGCTTAGGGCAAGACTGTCTCGATGTTGTTTGGTAACTACGCAACGTGATTGTTGGACGTATGCAGTGCCAAAATTGCGTGGAAGGATCCCAAGCAGGCCGGGGAGCGGCTAGAGGCAACTGTGACAGAGCGGTTTTTTGTTTGTGTTTTGTTTTGGTTTTTTTTTGTGATGGGTATAAGTCCCCTTAACCTTAAAAGGGGACTCACAACCTATCAAAAATTGTCTTGTTTTTCATTCAATTTTCCACCGAGAACATAATTAAATTACTCGCCATAAAATTTGAAACCAAAAAATGTCATGGTTTTTCGGACGCCGAGTACACTGTTGTCATGGTGAATGGGCGAGCACCAAAATAACAATTTTTGATCCCAACCACCTCTAATTGACTAATATCTATTATATATGGCACGTCAGTACAGCGCCATTTTAATTTGTTTTTTGTTATGCTGATGTTATTTTGAAAACCCATATGATGGTTTGGGATTTGAGTGGGTTAATAAAGGTCCCCTAATGGTGCAAGAGGGTGTCGGTGAAGGCAAGATTTTCTATACTTGCTATATATGTCCTAAGTTGTGAAAGAAAGAGGAAACTCTGAATTAAGAGGATCCTTCTATTTATACTATTTAGACTTGTATATCTTGATATCATTATGTTCAATAGCTATAAAATATATTATTAATTAATGGTAAATGGATTCCATTAACTTAAGTACTGTATTTAGTCTCGTAATAACATTTTTCTGAACACTTGCGATTTCAAACATTTCTGCAATATAAAAATGGGCGGCATTTTGGGCGCATTTTGAATTTTGAATACTTGTCAATGTTTGAAACCATTGTTTCTGTTTTAAATGATTTCGCCATACACAAAAACAATGTTTGGATTATGTTTTTAACATTTATGGTTCAAAATATATAACAATATCTCAAAACGGCCATTTTTGGACGCCATCTTGATGTTGGGAAATGCCACCAGGGATTGCGGGGCTTTTTGTTCAGTGATAGTACTCATGTTCTCACCTATACTGAAAAAATCGGCTTGTTAACCAAAAAGTCCACCTATTTGGCTATATGAGCTAATGCTACTGGACTAATCGTGTTGTAAAGACATTGATTAAAATAGGCACATAAGCAAAACTGAAAACGGTTATTTTACTGGCAGTTCGAGGATTACACACACAGTGTCGGGTTCGGAACCGTAAATTCATGAACATGGTAAAACAACATAGTTAATATGATTTTTTGCTGTTTTCTGCATTCGTTTAACTGGAACTTACGACTCGTGCCCTTGTTCAGTATATACCGGTATTTTATGCTGAAATCAACAATAGGCGGGGTGGTGGTTGTCCAAGCTGGTACACAGGATATCAACCTATATTTAGAACTGTTGGCGATTTTTCTTGCTCTAAAGATATTTTTGCAAAAGTTTTTGAAGGTCATTCGACACGGGATTGCACGGCGCATCAAATACAAGGGATTGCCATTTTGTGACCCACTGACACACATGACCCTATTGAATTCTACGATAATCCCTGCTGAATTTATCAGGGTCATATGTGTCAGTGGGTCACAACATGGCCACACCCAATACAATAGGCAACCGGCTGTGTTATTGTCCCACAGGTCGGTTTGATTGGGGGAATAGTGGTATGAGGTTGAGTATCGGGGTGAGCCCCGGGAGGCCCAGAAGCTATTATTAGTCAGCAAGTGTATATGACTTTAAAATGTACTGATTGGTTATAGTCCAGGCTACAGATTCATAGATAACTAATATTAAACCTTGTTTTAAGTGGCTTCCGATACGCAAGATGGCTATACTTGATAAATGCGTCTAACCTGGTGCTGCAATGTTTGTGTATATCCCTTACGTCATAGAGCACTTTACATACCATTAGGTAATCAGAGTAGCGATACATGTAAGATGTCATCCAAGATTTTGGTATCCATCCTGGCTGGAATGGCACTTACAAAACTTCCGATCACTAGTAGTCCTGGAGTACTGTCTCTTTTGTTTGTTGTTTAGGTTTAGGCCTTCATTGGCATCCATATTGGTATATATGATGAATATGACTCCTTCTTCTTCTTTTTTGCGGATGAGGCAGCAGCTAAATGTGTTGGAAACGTTGGAGCCAACTCACTGTTGATTGTTGGTTTGAGATATCGTATCCACCGGCGGACGAAGGTAGGGCCTCATTGAAAAAAAAAAGAAGTGTGATCCGCGTCTGTGATGGAAACCATCATTGGCAGGCTGGCGATGGCCGGCCGCAGCCCCCTTCGGTGCATATCGCTATTGAAGCGACCGACTCCTGTTCGAATCCGGTTAAGGTGACCCATTCTTGCGTGGGAGATTGCTGCCAGGTGGTAATAGAGAGTTGATCAGGTCTTGGGTACCTAGCCAGGCAGTATTCCATGTCTGTAAGATGTGCATGGGGAACTGGAGAGTTTAGCAGCGTCTCGCATAAAGGTCGACGAGAGTACGCAGTCTCTTTCTACCGAGTTGGTGTGCTTCTTTGACAGTGTTATGCCGCAGGGGCTTGTTGTCCACAGGTCTTATTCCACTATTTTGTGCTAGTGGTGCTCACATCCGCCGTACTGCAGGTGCAATTCTGAAAGCACTGGTAGAAATTCAGATGGAGTGGGGCGGATGCAGCCAGTTATTGTTCTCAAGGTCTCGTTGAGTACAGTGTCCATCTTCTTTGTGTGAAGCTGTTGCACCATGCTGGCGGCATATTCAGCAGTGCGTAGACCAGAGCCAAGGCAGTGGTGCGTAGGCTGTGGGCTTGCACCCCATTAAGATCCAGCAATTCTTTCACGGGAGTTTATTCCTCGAAGCTACCTGGCGCATACGGACTCGAGGTGCTGCCGTAAGTACTGCCGTCACTTCACTCCCAAGTAGGTTGGTGTAGGATTGTATGCATGCAGAGGCGCTCCATTGAGTTGATTTGAAGCTGCGATGAGCCTCTTTTGGTGTTGAGGTGGAAGGCAGTAGCGTGGTTTGGCTTCGCTCAGCTTCATCAGTCTCCATGTCTTGAGAAATGCTGCAAGTAGGGCCATGCATATGTAGTAAGTGTGCTGTCTACTTCTGTCCAATTGCTGTCCGAGTGAGGAGGGCAAGATCGTCGACGTACCATATTGTCTAGATTGTTGTTTGATATAAATCCCTGATATACAAGTTGAACAGCTAGGACCAATACAGATCCTTGTGTTACACCGTTCCTCGGACTACGGCAGACGACTACTTGCCCATCACTGGTCCTGAGAATAAAGCTACGGTTTGCAAGCATGTTAAATTGAATTGTACAAGGTGCGATCCGGGTGGTCCTGAGACGCTTGAGTGTCAGGCCTGTGCCAAACGGTTGTCATATGCTGACAGTAAGTCCACCAAGATGACGCCTGCCTTACGGCGCTTTTCAAGCTTCCTCAATATCATTTGTGAAGTTTGCAATCGATGGACAGGCTCCGGCCACGGCGAAATCATGCTTGTCGTCAGGAGAAGATGGGAGTCGACGACGGGCTCCAGCCGGGCCCGGAGGATCTCCTCTCAAGGAGTTTGAAGGAGGAGAACACAGTAGTGAATGGGCTGTAGGCTCTTAGGTCTGTCGACAAGCTGTGTGGTGGGGAGTGCTGATGATAGTAGCTCTCCTCCAGATATTGGGTAAGGACTGGTTGGTAAGGCAAACAGGTAGAAAACTCCTGGAGCCATAGAAATCGTGGGCCGCATTACATCAGGAACTCTGCTGGGATGTTATCAGGCCCCTGGGACTTTCCACTCTTTAGTTGCCTATAGCCAGAGGTAAAGCTCATATAGTGCGAAGGGTGTCAAAGTGACCCGTCCACGCCGGGTGCTCGACGACGTTTGGTGATCTCTTTCTTAACAGAGCGAGTGTGATCTTATCATGTTCTTGATGAAAGGAAACATTATGTAAGGAGTTGCCTCAGCATTGATTGGCAGTCACTGGACATTCGATGGTTTGGAAATTCTGCCGTTTGAGGCGGTTATAGTCTTCCAGGCCTTCTGCTGGAGTGGGTGAAGTTGATTCCTTGTACCGTCTCCTCACAGCTGGTCTCAATGGGAGGAAATTAGGAAATTATGATCGATGGACACTTAAGGGGTGTTAAGGCAGGAATTCAAAGAAGTGTTTTTTGCCGTAGCTTTTTAATAGTGTTCCAACATATATAAAGGTTAACAATTGAGAAGGGATGCACGGAAAACACGACTAAAGAAAGAATCCAAATATGATATTCTTTTTCCCCCAAAATATGTATTGTTTTTGAGAAAATATGAAAAAGGGGGAAATTTCACTCATTTTGGTTCCCTAAAAAAAACAATTAGAAATGTTAGAAAAATGTGCCTTATTAGTTTTGTATCCAGGGTCGGTATTACCGTTTTTTCAAATCTGCACATTTTCAAAATTACTTAAAAAAAAAGCAAAAAATCCGCGCGTGCGTCAATTTGGAGCAACGCCAAGATTGTTCAAAGTGGACATAAAATTCCGATTTTTAACAAAAAAAACTAAAATATCCGACCTAGATTTTTGATATGCTCTATATACGAGCATTTCATTTTCCTTACTGGTTGCTGTGCTATGGAGTTCGAGTAACTGTAACCAAAAATCACGAATTATCGCCGAAATGCACACAACAGAAGAAAATCGCCAATTGTCCAACTGTTTTCCCGTTCGCTACAAAATAGGCTGTATTCCAAAAACCAAAGGTGTTCATCTCCGTATTTTTCACACTGCTTCTGCACAGGTAAATTACGTCAATCTGGGGGTTCTCTATGGTCAAATTCAACAATTTATGAGGCTCAAAAAAATTTCCATGAAATTAAAATCCTGTTTGTGTGCAAAAGCAACTCAAGTGGCAAGGCCATTTTACAAATGAATACAAGTTACCATGGGTATGCTTCATCAAATCGAAGCATCAAACATGATCAAGGGTATGATGCGCCTATTACTGCCAACTTTGGTTCGCGCGAAGCCGAATAGTACAGACACCGCTTGTATTGTTGTTTGGGGGGGCGGGTTTAAAACAAAAAAAATACGCGGCGGGATTTATTTTACTAATTTTTGTTTTTTTACAACCCCCCCCCGGGCCCATTTTTTTTTTGGGGGTGGGGGGGGGCAGGGGGTAAGGGTTTGTAAAGTTCCGCCCATGTGTGTTTTGGGTTCAAAAAATCCGTAACAATTGTAAAGTAAATGAAAAAATTAGAGGAAAAAGTAGTATATATAGATCTGTTAAAGTATATGGGAGATAGTACCTTTAACAAATGGGTTTTAACGTTTTGGTGGGCCATTTGATGGAATCGTGCGTATCTGTGTGCAAATGCCTCATGGTTTTTCAGCTGGCATCCATCGGATTCAGAATTCAAAATTACAAAACTGGTCTAGAAAACCGTTGGACCAACATATCTATATTTATACTGGTGGTCTGTCAGTTTGTCCTGTCTGTTGTCTGTCTGACCGCGTCTATTTTCCGGAGGAACGAGGGTCGCGCGTTCTTGAAACTTGGTTGGGTGCCCCTTGACCTTCGAAGACCGAGTTTGTATAGGTTAGTGGATAAAAGTTCATCAGTGGTCATTCAAGGTCAATAAGATCAAATGGACCGCGTCGTATGTTCTCGGCAGGACCGAGGGTTTCGCAGTTCTGAACTTGGTGGGTGGGTGCCCCTGACCGTCCCAATACGGAGGTCGGTGGTATTGGTAGTGCTTCAAAGGTCAATTAGGGTCAGTTCATGTCAAATGAGGTCAAATGGGGCAAATACGTTGGTGTGCTCAGGAATGAAATTTGGAGGGTGGGCGGCGATTTTGTTGCCGACGAAATTTGAAGATCACGACAAGGTCATCAGGGTCATTCAAGGTCAAATGAGGTTTTTAAAACGGGTTTCTCGAGACAGAGGGGTTCGCCACTGTTCCGAACTTGGTGGGTGGGTTGCTCTTGACCGGTCCGAAGACGAGGTGTATTGGTTGTGGATTAAAGGTTATCAGGGGCCATTCAAGGTCAAATGCGGGCAAATGGGGTGGGAAACGTTGGTGTTTGGACATGAAACTGGAGGGTGGGGTTGATTGTTGTGCCGAAAAAAATTTTGAAGGTCACGACAGCGTCATTAGGGGTCATTCAAGTCAAATGGGTGTAGGTAAACGTTGGTGTCTTATGGACATGAAAACTTGGGAGGGTGGGTGCCCCTTGACCGTCCGATGACGAGGTTGTATTGGTTTGGGAATCAAGGTAATCAGGGGGTCATTAGGTCAAAGGTGGTCAAACTTTTGTGTATCCGACAAAACTTGGTGGGTGGGGTCGATCGATGTTTGATGGCAAAAATTTAAAGGTCATGATAAGGGTCGTCAGGGGTCATTCAAGGTCAAATGGGGGTTATGGGTAAAACGTTGGTGTATGGAATTGAAACTTGGAGGGTGGGGTCGATTGTTGATGCCGAGATTTTTAAAGGTCACGGACAAGGTATCAGGGTCATTCAATCAACTGGAAAACCGTGAAACCCAAGAGTCATTCAAGCCAGGTGAGATCGCCGAAAACCAGG
Source organism: Ophioderma brevispina (assembly GCA_023653785.1). Taxonomy (NCBI): domain Eukaryota; kingdom Metazoa; phylum Echinodermata; class Ophiuroidea; order Amphilepidida; family Ophiodermatidae; genus Ophioderma; species Ophioderma brevispina. The sequence goes on from JAMKCH010006940.1 coordinate 50,304, forward strand.
TGATCGCGAAACCAGGTGATCGCGAAAACGGGGACCGCCTCCTAGTATCTTAATAAAAAACAAGTTCACATTGTCTGTAGCCTGGACTATTTACTTATGGAGAAGACAAATATTCGTGGGTATGATTGAAACTATATCTTGGACAACATGTTTGTCTGTGTTGTTAATGAGCAGTAATGTTATTAATCAAATTCAATTTTCTGTCAACTTGGTTATATAGCCTAAAGTTTAATTACTGGTCCTACTATTTACATGCTAAAATTACGTTTCTTAAAATCTAATGAAAGACAAAATGCAAACACACAAGCTACTTTACTCAAGGAGTCTCTCTTCGGGTGGTAGTGATTCCACGTTATTATCATGCACTGAAACATTATTTGTCAAAAAAAAGGGTTTCATTTGATAAATATTAACCATAAATAAAATGTTGTGCTATAATATCTAATTATCCTTTAGTGTTTAAAGCTTCTGTTGATCTTTCAACCACATATTTTAATGACTTAGAACTTTAAGCACTTCTTAAAGTCTTAATGATTGCATTGACAAATAATGATTTGATGGCAACATTGTTAACATTGGTAATTTCGTGTGTCATTACACTGAAATTTTAGTAATTAACAAAGTAATGACGAAAATGAATTATAGTATAATCAGTTTTCACCAAAAATATGATTCAAAGAGGAATGCATGATCATTAGAGTTGTCATGTAATTTGTATCATAAAAATAATCTGTGCATCCTAAGTCTTATAGTCCTTAGGCCAGAATAGGTTGGTCCTTGTGGTACCATCAGGGAGGGGCAAAAGAGCGAGGTGTGCTATCCCCTATTCAGAAAACCATCTTATATAAATTATTGCATGTAGACATTCCAAAGGTAGCTTAAGCCTGCTTATTTGCATAAACAAAAGGCCGATTGAAAATTGCTCCATAAATCTAGTAGCATATGTTGTCTTTTAGAAGGAATCCTTTTAGTGGAATAAAGGCTAAACATGAGGTGTTTGGACCATGGACAACCACGCAGGACTCAAATCCATAACCTTTTGAATTAAAACAATCATCGGCATCAATTCAAAATGGGCCGCCATTTTCATAAATTTTGAGCAGAGTTGACTTTAATAGTCAAACGTCCAAAGGCTATCAAGGAGAGCAGGCACTTATAAATGTCTTTATACAAGACTCGGAACGAGGGAGGGGTGACAACCTAAGCAGGCTAAGTTGCATAAAACAAAGTGGCCATGCCTTTGAACTTTCGTCATAATTAGTGCTAGGATATCCGGTCTTGTCGAAGGACTTATTTTAGTGAAAATTGAAAATTACGCCTAACACGAGGATTTTGATAATGACAACACCAGAACTAGAGAATCCATGCATTTATTAAACAGAATATGCAGAACTCCAAAATGGCCGCCTTTTCGTAAATTTTGAACATAATTGTACTTAACAGTATATGGGTCAGTATTCACTATGGATGAATCATTACATTTAAGTTTACAAGTACAGTATTACATTTGTATAATTAAATTCATGTGTGTACGCAAGACTTTCAAGGTGGGACAACTTGAGCATGCTAATTTGATAAACAAAAATGGCCCGCCATTGGAATTCCGCCCATAACTAGTTGCGGCATTATCCTATGACTCATAGAAGAAATTTTTAGGTACCAAACTGCGCAAAGAGGGTGGATTAAACACACTACCAAAATTAATTCATAGGAATTCATTTTAATAAATTCTAATTTGGGGCAATCACCAATGGTCGCCATGTGGCCAAATAGCTTGCTGTACTACGTTTGCTTTTTGAATTGTAGCATTTGAATCATGGGCCATTTTAAGTGTTAATGTATTACACCGGAATAAAATGTCTTATTATATAACATACGTTTTAATAGGCACCTTAATTTGCCCATATAGAATATAGTAAATTTGGGAGTCCCATTTTGTACTACAATGTTTCAATAGTTATTTCAATAAATAGAGGGGTAGGCCTATTTTGGCAAAGATAACTTTTATTTTACCAATCGTATTATTACCTAACCTATTCACAATTCACAAAGTTCTCCTTAACAAAGTATTTTGTCAAATCTTGTCCTCTGTATTTTGCCTCCTTAAATAGTTCGGTTTCCCTCTTCCTCGCCCCCATAATCATCATCAGAACTGTCCACTGTAATGACCTCAACCTTTATGTTTCACATGTCGATACCTTGCCAAATCTGTACAGGACATCCATTAGCCATACATACACTGAGAGAGATGTCACTTGTTGAGCTTTGTGCATTTGGCCTCGAGGTAGTACCAGCTACTAAAAAGCTTCGCCAAGAGAACAAGAACCCACCCTTTTTTTCTGCAAACCAACTGCGCATCCAAGTTGAAAGTCAGTTTGTACTGATCCTCAGCCTGGCCTCCAACAATGGAATAGCCAATATGTTTATAAGTGTGGTGGAAACTAAAAACAGGACAAGGTACATCAAAATGGTATCATTCATATACAGTTAATTGGTGTGATTGGGGGTCACCAGCCGCAGTTGCTGGAAAAGGCAATGGTCTGGACTAAAAGCTCCTAAAATCTCCTCAAATTGACAAACTTCAAAAGTAAAGGTCGTGAACTAGATTGACCATCAAAGAAGCGTGAACAACTTGGCCAGCTTCATCCATGTGAGAACTGTCTGACCATTCATGCAGAGAGATGTTCCATTATCTGTGGGTTCTGTTCCACAACCACAGGGGGTAGTGTCATGGTATGCTTCCAAGTAGCCCAACTTCTGCAAGAAACCTTAGATCGGCGAATTCTGGTTCTCAATCTGTTTGAAACATCGCCATTAAGTCCATGAGGAGTCAGCGCCATGGGAAGATGCTTAACCGGGTTCAATACCAATAGATGGCACCTGGTTGATAGCAAGTATTCTTTCCACAAGGCGACAGCCCTCTTAAGCTCCTTAGCGACTGATCAAGAGGTGGACTTTGCTTGCAGAAACTCTTGGATTTAAGGCGGTTGGCAGCCTGGTCTGTATGGACATAGGGTGCTTCATTCATTATATACTTGGCAGATACGCTCTTGCATTCTCGTTCCACTATGACGGATGTTGATGGGGAATCCTTGCTAATAATGTATACTTTCTCCATTTGTGTTGAGACGACAGACATCTTTGTAATAAGCCGGACAGGAGGCCATAATGCGGATGAAGTCAAGTTGCTTGGCATGGGTTGAATCTTTTTTCCCATAAGATTATGTGGTACATTGTTGGGACTCCAACAATGGGCCTAGACCAAGAGAGAGAGTGTTCCATTGTCTGTGGGGTTGTTGTTCCAAAACACAGGTAGTGTCATGATCGATTCCAGGTAGCTCACTTTGCAAGGAAACCCTTAGATCGGCCAACTCTGGTTTCAATCTGTTGAGGCATATCTTCATTCAGCCCATGAGAAGATAGCTCCAGACGGAAGATTCTCCAGGTAATACCAGTCGATGTTACTCTCTTAAACTCTAGAGACTGATCAAGAGGTTGGGGGGACTTTGCTCAAGAAACTCTGTCTCGATTTAAGGCGGTTGGAAGCAGGTCTCTGTCCAGACATTAGGTGCTTCACATTCGATACTGAGCTACGCTCTTGCATGCTCACTACACTACTGGTGGAGCCATTCTGCTAGGATGTATACGTTCTCCGTTGATGTTATTTTGTGATCATACTTTACTCTTCGTCTTCTTGATGTGGGTCTTATAAGAGAGAGCGAGTGGGTCCTAGGTCGCCAGGTTTCGAAGTATCAGGGGTGTTCCACACCAGGTTACTTTAAGCTGATGTTTGGCTTCATGGTTGGGTAGATGGAAAGCACACACTTGCTGTCTTCGGACCGATTTGCACATAAGGAGTGAGTTCAATTTCCAAAGCTTTGGAGAGTCTCTCGTCAACAACTGTGAAGTCTGCATCTCGTGCGCTAATTTCATAAGCTCGTATGCATAGATGAAACGACGGTTCCTGACACTCCTAGGTTGGTTCGTTGGTATAGAATTGAACAGGAGAGGTGCGACCACACCCATTGTGGTATAGGTCATTCTTGAGTCTACTTTGGCTCTTCTTCATCCTAGGTGAAAAAGAAATCCTTTGCAAGCTACCAAACAAGCTATATTGGGCGTAGTCTTCAAGGAGGACTAGAGTTGGCAAAGTCTTATAATGCATAACTTTGGATAATGCGTATGTCAATTGTTAGTTGATAGGCGATATGCGATAATGACTGGCCAAAAATGTAATTCATGGGCCAAAATGTACAATCTATTGAAATAATTAATGACGCACACTATATTGTAGTGCAAGAATGGATCATCAGATAATCTGGACGAAAAATAAGTGGTTTAAAACTATATCCCGTACGTTCCCTAGAGGAAAATCACTATCAGCCGCAAAAGTGAGGTAGTAGTAGTCTTTGTGTCTATCTCGGAGGCATTCCCACTAACCCAAGGATAGGGTCCACTCTATGATTTCTATTGTTCAGGTGGGTTTTAAAGGTCGTAGGGATCTAGACATATGAATTGCAAGTGCAATAAATTAACATCTTAAACTGCCATGATTGAAAACTGGCCACCATTAAAAAGGCAACTAAGTGCGGAAATGTTGGGTAACAATGGTGGGTATTTGGGATAAGATATATGAATTAAGGTTTATTAAAATAGGTGGGCATGAATTCATTTGGTTGTTTTGAATCACCACACCTCATATTAGCAGTTTTGAACCTATAATATTTCTTTTACAAGGCCGGTAGCCGGAACTAGTTATGGCGCAATTTCAATGGCGGCCATTTTGTTATTCAATTTATTTCAAGTGGAGAAAGAAACACCCATCGCATAATGAACAAGGGAACAATATTCAAAGTTACATGCTTCAAGTGGTAACCTTGGAAGTCGACAATAATGTTTATAGTGAATTGGTGCAATGCGTATGAACGTCCATATGATACCTTGAATTGTTGAAGTCAATTATTCTCAAAATTTACAAAAATGGCGGCCATTTTGGATTTATATGAAATGCAAATTGGTTTTAATTAAGAATGTAATGTATTTGGATTTCTCTGTGGTTGTCCATTATCAACCCATCTCATGTTAACATTTTTTTTTACCACAATAATCCCTCCAAGACAGGGTGTGGCTGAAACCGGTTATGGAGCAACTTGAATGTGTCCATTTGTTATGTCAAATTAGCAGCTTAAGGCTACTACTTTGCAATTCTAGAGCAGAAATTATTAAGCTGAAGAGTCTAACAGTTTGGTAGCACTCTCTTTTTGCACCGCATCTATATCGGTACACACCAACATCTGTCAAATATCACCTCGATCCCACGCCACTACTAATTTTTTGGAGAGACAGAGGGTTTTTTTTTCAGGATAAGAATTTTCTCAATTGAACTTGATCTGCTGTATGGCAACCTACGAAAATGTTTTGAAGGATATTTGACAAACCCAAGACGAGTTTTTGACTTGCCTGCTATTGTAAGCGTCCCCATAGAAACGCATTGCTTTGATTTTTCTGTACGCATGACAGAAATGCGAATTAGTCCATCTTAATGTCTTATGCATAAAGACGACGTATCGGCTTATTCACTTCAGCTGTGATCTAATACATTTGAAATAAAGTGCATTCCCATATGCAAACAAATCCGTTTTTCGAAAAATTGAGGGCACACAAACTAATCCAACTCATTTTGGATATGTCCTCGTATCTCATTTTAATAGTTTATTACTTATCACATCGTCATCATGCTCTTATTAGAGGATTTCATGCACCCACTGTTAGAAATCACCCTAAAACTACATTACTGAATGGTGAAATTGAGTATACTTCACAAACTTCCTATTTTGTTTTAAAATCTGAAATCGACTATTACATAATCATTTTTCACTGGACAAAGGTACAACTTATACTTCATAATATTATTTTACACAATGGTTTGTTGAATTTACTGTTTTCCTACTGGCAGGCTGGATCATCCACGATGTAAAATACTTAATAGGACAGATTTCAAACCGTTTTGTATTAGTGACTTTCAGGTACAAAGAATCCCAAAAATAATATCCATTGACTGCAAAGACAGTCCAACCACATCTGTAACATTACAAGTGCCTTACTAACAGTGCATAGTTAGTATCGGCTGGATTATTACGGTCATTCTATATCTATGAAATTACCATAATATGCTTTTGAGACATTCTTTAGAAGTAGAAATTATTTTATTATATTGATGTACATAACATGTCACCACCTTGTCAGAGAGCATTAATTCTTTCTTTCCAACGACTGGCCTACTGCAATATTTTGCTTAAATGGAATTTCTAAAATTATCGACACGTTTGCAGATGTTGTAGAATAAGTGTGCTAATTGGTGTTCAGGAAGTTCCAACGTGGAGCATGTTACACCATTGCTCACTCAATTGCACTGGCTAACCAGTTGGGAGTATGAATTATATCAAAACTTTGTTGTAAGGTCTAATAATCTGTGGGAAGAGGCTCGCCCTAGTACGTACAAGACTGTCCTTGTGGAAACGCAATCACAGAGTTCTATCAGAACTCGCTCGACTGGCAGCACCACTCTTTGTTGTGCCCACTCTAAACAAAATGCTGGGGAATAGAGGCCTTTCGGGTTTGTGGCTCTACGCCTGTGGAACAGACCCTCTCAATCAGGAATTGCCAACCGAGACTGTCAAGGTGTTTTAAATCCATGTTAAAAAAAACTGATCGTGATCCATAATTTGGTATTTCAGTTGTTGCCCCATGCTCCATTTTCTTTTAGGTGGTTTTAATTTCCTATATATTTTTGGCCCTTTTTAACATCTGTAAAAAAAGGCGCGTTATAAATGTAATTTTTATTATTATTATTATTATAATTATTAATTAAATTCCAAAGATAATCTAACAGTGTAGGTTTGTATTTACGATTTCATTTCTCTCTTGGCAACCACCTTAATACTAAACTCTTCTCAAATATTGGAGTATAATATTACACTGCAATCACACAGAGAGGCACATGACTTTTTGATCCAAATCGATTTTTCTCTATAGTTACTTTAATTTTATAATTGAATTCGAGGGCACATGTGGTCAGTGATCACGCTCGGGCCCCGCCACCCAAAGGTTTGTTGGGTCGAGCCCCGCTGGGGCCAATGTGTTTCGACCGTTGATTACGGCGCTTTAACCCTCATTACTACTCCTCTCTAACCCCCAGGGCCTGAGTAACATACATACTCAGCAGAGGTTCTTGATTGCAATGCGGGCCCACGATGTCTAATGATTGGCTCCAGGAGTTCTATGTTGCCTCACCAACCATTCCTTACCCATAGATCTGTAGGAGAGCTACTATCATCGCACTCCCTAAACCAAACAAGCCTGTCCACAACCCTAATCACTACCGCCCAATAATCACTACTGTGTGTCTCCTTCAAACTCCTTGAGAGGATGATCCTGGCTCGGCTGGAGCCCGTTGTCGATCCTCCCTATCTGCCTGACGAAAGCAGGATTTCGCCGTGGCCGGAGCACATGTCCACCAGATGTAAAACTCACAATGATATTGAGGAAAGGCTTTGAAAAGCGCCGTAAAGGCAGGCGTCATCCTGGGTGGACTTACGGCAGCATACGCCAACCTGTGGCACCAAGGCCTGAACACTCAAGCTTCTCAGGCACCATCCCGGATCGTCATTTTTACAATTCATAAGTAACATGCCTCTTTGCAAACCGTAGCTTTAATTCTCAAGACCAGTGATGGACGAGTAGTCGCCTGCGTCGTCTGAGGAAGAACGGAGAACCACAAGGATCTGTACTGGTCCTATGCTGTTCAACATGTATACAGCGTCTTACCTCAAACAACATCTAGACAAATGGCTAAACTCCGACGATCGTGCCCTCCTCCACCTCGGACGCAACTGGACAGAAGTAGAAAGCATGCACACTTACTACAGACATGGGCCTACTTGCCAGCATATCTGGCATGACCTGGAGACTGAAGCTGTGTGAAGCCAAGACCATCGCTATTGCCTTCCACCTCAACACCAAAGAGGCTCATCGTTCAGCTTCAAATCAACCTCAATGAGCGCTCTGTCCATACAATCCTACACCAACCTACCTGGGGGTCAAGCTTGACACGGCAGCTTACATACCGTCAGCACCCTCGAGTCCGTATGCGCCAAGGTATCGCTTCGAGGAATAACCTCCTGTGCCGACGTTGCTGGATCTTCATGGGGTGCCAGCCCAACGACCTTACCACCACTGCCTTGGCTCTTGGTCTACAGCACGCTGAATATGCCGCCCCAGAATGGTGCAAAAAGCTCTCACACAAAGAAGCTGGATACTGTACTCACGATACCCTGAGAACTGCATCACTGGCTGCCTCCGTCCTACTCCATCTGAATTCCTACCAGTGCTTTCAGGCCTTGCCCTGCAGCACTTCGGAGAGAGCACCACACACGCACAACTAGTGAATAAGGCCCTGCTTGACAACAAGCACCTCCTGCAATAACACCGTCAAAGAATCACAACAACTCGGTAGACGAGACTGCCCCCTCGCCGACCTTTCTGCCGACAAATGCCACTAAACTCTCCAGTTCCCCCCATTCAACATCTTACAGACATGGCATACTGCCTGGCTTGATTATTCCAAGACCAACCAAGTCTCTATCTCTATCACACTAGACAGACTACCACCTGGCAGCAATCTCCCACCAGAATGGGTCACCTTAAACCCGATTCGCACAGGAGTCCGGGTCGCTCTTCACATCAATATGCACCGATGGTGGCGGCGGCCCAATCGACCATCTCCAGCATGTGGCTCTCCATCACAGACTCGGATCACTTCTCACTGATGCCCTACCCTTTCGGTCCGCCGGTGGACATAGATTTCTCCTAAACCCCAACCCCCCACCAACCAACCGTGCTTGGCTCCAACGCTTCCAACATGTTTATCTGCTGCCTCAACGCAAGAAGAAGAAGTCCTACCCAAGGTGAATACAATGGGTACCGTGGCATTATTAAAATGCTGGGACGGTAACAGACTCGCTGTAGAATGAGGTGTGGGCGACCCCCCTACGCAACATTATATGGTGGAGTCCTGGCAATCGCTTGAAGAGAGATGGGCACATCCGTTCCTGTGTGATACCACATCTAGAACGTTTTGTGTTCATAAAACAAAGGGAACAATAGCCCGGCATCTTCTCCACGCACCTGACATAGTCTTTTGAACCAAATGCCCGAAAAACCAAAAGAAATCTTCTGATACCTGTTAACCCTGTAAACAACCACGTACATTTAAGCAACAATACCGTTGATTCTTTCAAGAAAAAAACATCTTTACAGAAGGTAGGGTTTGGTATTGACACCCTCTGTAATGTGTTCATAACAGGTTACCAAATTATAATCCCATAAAGGGAGCGGTTACAATCTAATCCTGAATAAGTAGAGCTGAACGTTAAGTTGAAACCCTCACCTATAACAGTCACTATATCCTTGATTTATGGCTCAAATGATTAACTTTGTCTATCAGTCAGATCGGTCCAGATTTTGTTAAATTATTTTCTCATTTTGGTGCATACCGGGAACAGTAAAACCTGTGTCATTTTTCATCATTATTTGGCTTGAAGCATGTCCCAATTAAAATGCAATACCTTGTGCCACCACCCTATGTTTAAAGAAACATGTCTAACCCGGTTGCTATTTGTTGTAGTGAGATAGACTCCTCTACTAATATCCCTGAAAAAAAAGATCATAGCGATACTCCAGCTATGCTGTCGCCTAAGCTGTTTAATTGTGCGACCATCACATCTCGCACTGACGTCCACTGCACGGAGGGAGGGAAATGGGGCATAATTACCTTTGATGGTATTCGAAACGGGAACCCTCTTGTCCTCAATCTCTAACGCTAGTCCAGTCTGACAATTGGCATCAAATTAGATTTTTTAAAGGATTATTGGAAGTTAAAATATTAAAGTTATATGTAATGCCTTCATATCTACAGTGATGAGTTTAGAGGTCAGTAGATCATTATTTGGTCAAAACAATGAAAATAACTAAAACCTATTTTCCGACAACTTGGGGGCTCAAAATTGGCAGCGTTGAAAATGCCTATCCTTGCATGAACAAATATGCAATACTTTTGTCAATATGTTTGGGCCAATGTAACATCAATATGGACCAATATTGGTGTGTTACTGACTAGATGGTCCCACCGCAACTGAGATATAGCAACACCAATAATTGTGGTATGGGGCAGAAGACACCCAGCGCTATAACTCAGCTCGTCCGCTTCTCGTTAAAAAAAATCAAAACCCACTATGGCCTCATCTTAGAAACCCCAATCAAACACATTCCCAAACAATCCACCGCAAACCCCAATGGTTCCCATAAGTGGAACTCACTGAAGCTCGAGGAAAAAAAACATAATTGACGCCGTTCAAACATATAATAGTCCCGCCCCCATAGAGAATCACTGAAAGCCTAAGTAAATAGCCCCTCATGACCCTTGAAAAAACCTACACTGCCCCTATAGGGAACCCACTGAAAGCCCAATTGAAGAAGCACATCAGTGACCCATTGAAAACATACATGGCCCCACATAGGGAATCCTCTGACATGCCTAAGTAAGCAAGCCCATCATGAAGCACTGAAATCTATAATGGCCCCATTTAGGAAATCCACTGAAATGCCATTGAAAAGCACATCATTGACCCATTGAAAAAAACTACATTAGCGTCCCATTTGGGAACCCCAATGTTACATAGCCTCCGTTCGTTCGTGCAAGTCCAACCAAAATCACAGTGGAAATCCGTCTTTAACCAGCTGATAGTTCATCAGCCAGGTTTTGATCAGGCCTGGAATGTCCTCTTTGGGGACTTGTAAACTACAAGTCATCTATGATGTGGGCAATGGTTTGTGGCTCTCCACATCGCAGTTTTGGTGATGGTTCGACTTCCGATCTTGTGAAGGAAGTTCTTTGTACGACCTAAGCGTTCTGAGACTGTTAGGTTGACCCATGCTTTCCTATCACGGTCACAGCCTTGGGCTTGCTAGATGGGCCTTTTCCACCACTGCTTTAGGTTCAAAGTAGAGGTGACCCATGGCTCAAACAATCTGTCATTGATCCAGATGATCGATAGGAATACTGTGACTGCAGTGTCATGATTGGGCTAGCAAAGTGATTCCGTGGAATTCTCTGATCCTCAAAGGGTGTTGGTGGTGGGATGGGCATTAGGCTACAGGTTCATCACATTTCTTCTTTGGAGCTTGATCGTCTGAAGGTTCCCCCCTAGATTTGCCGGAGCTATGCCAGACAGAATTGGGAGGTATTCTACAGGCGTTGCCAAAAAAGGCAACCAACAACAAGGCTCATTGCAAAATCATTCAGAACGACATCAATCTTGTTGTGAATGTACGCTGTGACTCTATACTGGTGCAGCGTATTCCGCAGTGGAGTATGCCAAGGCAAAACATTGATTTATGTAGGTGTCAACGGATGCACCCCATCCCGTTCCTGCGAGCCTTCTGAGGAGGTTGACACGAATGCGTCCTTGGCAGCGACTGCCTTGTGTGTTGATTGAAAGTAAGGCTGCGGTCCATGGTGACGCCAAGGTACTTCGGTGTTGGTTTGTGACAGTATTTTCTCCATCTAGAGTGAATGTTTAGTTTTCTCTTTTTGGCGCACGATTTGCCAGGTGGAAAAACAGAGCTGACGTCCTTGGGTTTGCTGAGTTTCCAGTGCCATCGGTGGAAGAATTGGCTACAGTGATTATGTCTTTCTGCAAGCACGTTTCTAAGGACTCAAAGGAGATCAGCAGGATCCAAGTGCCGTGTCGTCTGCGTAGGATACTGCGGACAATCTCCCTTTGGCATAATCTGAGACGGTGATGTTGAAGAGACTGGGGTGCCCAGGACAGAACCTTGTGGTACCCATCCGATGGTTTGCGCTTTACTACTAACGTACTCTGCGTGCCATGTGATGTCTCCAGGACGAACGAATCTGTCTTGGATGAGCAGCATAATGAACTTGACAAGCTTGACATCAGGGAAGATTTTGATTAGCTTGAGGTAAGGCCCTCGTGCCTAGCTGATGTAACCAGCAGTTAGGGTCAAGGAAGACTGCTCCAAACTTCTGCTTCTTCTGGAACGCTGTCTCGATGTCATTAACTAGTCGTGCTATCTGGTCAGTTTGTTGATTTACCTCTTCCAAATCCCGCTTGGGTGCGGGGTAAAATTGCCTCGACCGGTCTCATTGATCCTGCCTAGTATCAGTCGCTCAAGCAGCTTATAGATTTGAGATAGTAGCGAGATGGGTCTGTCTCTTGGGGTCATTTGCTGGTTTCTTGGGCTTCAATGATTGCAATGACCTTTGAAGTCTTCCATCTGGAGGGAATGTTTTGAATGTTCCCATGCAGTAGAAAGGAAGGATTGGAGCCATCGCACCGCTTCGGGTGCCATATTCTTCAGAATTCTGTATGGATGTAGTCATTATTGCCAGGGCTTTCCCATCTTGAGAAACTGTAATTGCTTCGGTGATCTCATCGTAGGGGTGAATGGTTGGGACATTGGGCTTGACGGTGTGAGAGGTGTAGAAGCTGTTTAATCTATGCATTAACAGCACGAGATTGGGCTTTCGTTTCGCCTGTGGAGTGTGGTCTGTGCCATTTCCATCATTGTTGACATAACTGAAGCGATGAGTTTTTCAGAGACCGGACACCGGCTTAGGCGGGACCTCTACGCCCCTGTGAGTCTTGTTGATGTGTTTCCAGCCTTGCGGCTTGAGTGGGTAAGTTGATATTGGATCATCTCCTCCTCCCATCTGGTGCGTCCTTTTGGCCAGCGATCCAGTGGCTGGTTACCCTTTGCTGTTCTCCTCAGTATCGCCGTTGGTATTACAATACACTTTGTATACCTCGTCGCATTCCTTGTCCCACCAGGGGGTGTAGGGACATAGGGGCCCCCCCTCCATTTTTATGATTAAAATATTAATTTGATTTTCAATTTTCTTTGAGAAAAGATTTCCCACTTGAAAAAGGATTTTTTTTATGATAAAAAAAAAGAAGCAGGGGATCCCAAGTGCTATATTTGAGCTTCGTCTCGTCGTCAAGTGCCCTCTCGATCCGAGCGTCTGGCGACCAGTTGATGCCAAAGTCTTCTATCATACGCCGTTGGATCAGTTGAGCTGTGTTGATGTTTTGGGTACAAGCCACTTTCTCGGGTTAATCTAACCAGGCCATCCGAGGACACAAAACCCCTCTGCCTTTCTTCCATCGACGCCTTCCCTGTTGTTGCAGATGTTCCAAGTTCCTTTCGTAATATGGCTAAAGAAATTACTTTGACGTTCCTTGATGGTTGTTAGTACCGTCCTCTTGTGACTGCTCTTTCTAGCACTTTCTCATTTGACACAAGTCTGACAACAAATCCCGACAGACGACGCAAGAAACCACATCTCTGCTGCCTCCAGTCTACGTTGGTCCCGTGTTGTCAATGATCCATGCCGCGCTGCCATATGTCAAGATGGAATATATGTAACAAGTAAGGAGACAAGCTTGGTATCTATTTTGATGTAATGCTCCCGGAAAGACCTTTTTCATCTTTTCAAAGGTGCTACGAGCCAGGCCGATTCTGCGACGGATTTCCATCTCCATCGTCCCGTCTGATTTACTTTAGACTACTAGGTAATCTACTGATCGATGCGAGTGCATTCTGTATTAATATTGCGTATTCGTCTCCCCTCCCTGCTAATTAACCATACATTTTGTTTAGAGCCTTGATGGTCAGGCCATTTCCTGCACTTGAGTCAGTCCCACTGGCATTCAATACGCTTGCAGCTTTTCCACCGAGTCTGCGATGAGCACGGTATCATCATAAGATCTGATGTTTATTGACTTGTGGCCATAAGTAACAACTCCAGGAAGATCTGTGACATCGCGGATCATTCGTTATACAGGTTAAACAATCTGGCGAGAACACGCATCTTGTCGTACTCATCTTTGATTGTTTGTACACTGCTATTGTTCTGGATACAAATTCCAGCGGTCTGGTCCCAGTATAGGTTAAGTAAAAACCTAGATCTTTGCCGTCATATTTAGACTTCTGTAGCATGTCGAAAAGCTTCTCATGTTGCACTCGATCAAATGCTTTAGTGTAATCAAGAAGCCAATGCCTAAAAAAGCGGCTTTTGCACCTGGATCATCCGCTCCCCGATCATCCGGACTACAAATATTGCATTCCTTGTCCCAGCATCTTTAACAAAGACGTACTGCTCACGACCAATCTCTGGATGGTGGCTTTGTCGCGCCCTATTCATATGACTCGAAGTATGAGCTTGATGACATGACTCATGAGACTGATTGCCCGATGCAGCTCACACCTATTGCTCCTGGTTTTCTTCTTGGTTTCCTGGTTTAATTGGTGGCCATTGGCCCTCTCGCATCGCTGAAGAGTCTGCGATGTATTCATTCCATCGACTGTCAATACTCATCATAGTCCATAAGGGTGGTACCATCTGCACAAGAATACATCCGCTCGACGAGCAGGTCTTGCTTCCAGTTATAGACTTGACTGCCATGTGGGTGCAGTTGGATCAGCGTTCCCCTAAGCATAAGGTTGTGGGTTCGAGCCCCGCTGTCCGCCAAAGTGTTGTGCACTTGGGCACGGCATCTTTACCTCGCTCGCTTTGCCTCTCGCCACCCCAGGAGTATAATGGGTACCGGCAATATGATGGGAACCAAAAAAGACTCGCTGTGCGGGAGGAGTGGCGAAACCCACCCACAGCAACATTATAATAATGAGGGAGTCTGGCCCAAACGCCAATGACAGAGAGATGGGCACTCCGGCTGCGGGTGAACGCGTTTGCGGTTTTTTTCGTTGTGCATTGCCGCTGATCTACTTTTATTCAGGTTCAACTTCTTCACATGCTGCTTCGATCCATTACTCTTGGCTTGATGACTTCATTCTTATTTCATTTCCAGTCTGTTGGTATTTTACTTTGTATCATCACGTTCTTTCACTAAGTCGGCGTTCATCCACTTGTAAGAATGGATTTCTGTCATCCCGGCTGGGTTGGCGCGTGGTGGTACAGTTGGCAATACTCACAGCCGTCTCTTACTGCTGTCTGAATTCCTTTCCATTTATCAAAACCTCACAGATAGTAACTCGTACTTGTTCTCAACTGAACCAGTATATCTATGACGCGTATCTTTTTCTTCAAACCCTCAAAAGAGTTAGGGCTCGTCTTTGCTTTCTGATCTTCCTAAGTTTGGCCAACGTGTACAATGACTGTTATGATCGCTCTCCCACAGTCTGCTCCTGGGATAACTCTTTGGCCGACTGGATTAGCGCTTCTAAATATGTGCATTTTGTGATGAAGTCATCCTGTTCCGGTTTCCATTTGGATGTTTCCAGGCCATCATCTTCTTGGGTGCTGCTCGACCAGGTATTTCATTATATCTGTTTATTTGACTTGCAAAAGCTGACCCATCTTTCACCTCGTTCATTTCGTTCGCCTAGACCAAAGGCGACCAACTTTTTTTGGGGGTTAATTGTCATCATCTTCTGTTGGTTGCCATTTTTGCGTTAAGATCACCCATCACTATCCTGATGTCCTGTGAACCACCACTGAGTTGCGCTGTTCTAGTGTGTCATAGAATTTCTCGAGGTCTTCGTCAGTGCTGTCTGCAGTGGGTGCATACACTTGGAATATTGGTAAGTCTTTGAAGTGTTGTGTTTTCAGCTTCAGAAACCATCCCTCGATCAGATACGGGCCCCCCAGAAGTCCAATGATACTCTTTGCCGTGGTTTGGTCTATGATAAAACCGACCCCACTGTGAACCATCACTGATGACTGAACCACTATCTGTCACATCTGTTTTCACACAATCCGATCACATTTACATTCAGCCTCTCCATCTCATGTTTAACATTCTCTAGCTTTCCAGGTTGAGTATAGTGTTCTTCGTTCCATGTTGCTATCTTGATTGGTTGTGGCATTTGCAGGAGGACGGGTCCCCAGATTCACCTGCCCTCATGGTGTTCACTCGACGACCGAACGTGGAGTCCTCAGATACTAGGCAACCCCTTGCCAATTGTTATGACCATTCCTTATATTTGACATCTCAAGTTTTCTTAGCAAATACCTGTCAGTGGGTTGCGTTGCCTTCTGCAGGTGTTTTACATCAGAGTACACCTCTCCTAGATGAGCTTCTAACGTTAAACCAAAGATACGGTCCCTCTACCCGGGCCCCCCCTCTTACCCCAGGGCCTGCTCGGTTTTGTGGGGTCGCCGACCGACTCGCCAGCACAGATAGAATACTAATTGTCTC
Source organism: Ophioderma brevispina (assembly GCA_023653785.1). Taxonomy (NCBI): domain Eukaryota; kingdom Metazoa; phylum Echinodermata; class Ophiuroidea; order Amphilepidida; family Ophiodermatidae; genus Ophioderma; species Ophioderma brevispina. The sequence continues at coordinate 66,602 of JAMKCH010006940.1, forward strand.
TTGTGCCTCTTTTTATAGACTTTAGTTGGGGCTTTACTAAACTCACGCACGAAACTGAGACATTTGTTTAATTTCCAGAACTTGTAGTATGAGTACTTTTTCCTGAGTACAGTAGAGTACGAGTACTTTACCCCGAGTATGAGTACGAGTATGAGTATTTGGTCTCTGAGTACGAGTATGTGTATGAGTACAGCAAATTTTAAAATAAAACTCGAGTACGGTATGAGTACGAGTATTGTTGTGCCTGAGTACGAGAATGAGTACGAGTACTTGGTGCCTGAGTACGGTAGAGTCCGAGTACTTGTGCCTGAGCACGAGTATGAGTACTTTGCAAAATTACAGCCTTCGTAATATTGTGAGATGAGATGACAATGAATGAAAATGGACGATGGTATAACACTGATGATGATGTACTTCTCTTCCGCCACCAGCTTGAATGGTATACTTGAACCTGGTGTTAATTTCTCGAATTTTTGTTGATTTTCTTTAGACAAAAACAAGTTTCAGTTGTGTACATAGAAGATGCTGGTTGGGCAGTTTTGCCCATTGCCAATGATCATGGATGAATAACTGTCAAAGGCACAGTCAATCTTACTCACTAATCTCACCTGTGTAAATACATGTGTACCCATAACTCAGGGTGTAAATGTGTACCTGTACCCATGGTCTCATACATCAACTCATATCCATACCATGAGGTGGTCACATGCTGGACCCATCCCATACTATCGTCGCATACCCATACCTATAGACGAATCCGACCAGCCAAATGATGGTCAGAATTGATCGCCATTACTGGGGGGCCTCCAGGCTCCAACCCAAAACCTACCCAAATCTTTTGTACGTCTGTACCACGCTTCAGTAATAATTCAAAAGCTACACTTAAATCTGCACATTTGGTGTTAATCAGGTTGCCCCTCCATCTATGGCTGCCAGTGAGGTGTTGGATTGTGTAAAACCGGATGGTGTAATTCGTCGCCATCATGTCATGGGCTTGTTATCCATCCTGTAGCCAAGGTCTCATACCCTATACCTGCAGCATTATCTGCATTGGGCACCATTAAACAATCCCACCCCTTTTGTGAAATGCAAAATGCTTTGAGTCTTTTTGAACCAAACCATTTGAATATGATGTAATATACGATTTCTAAGGTTCGCTTTCAGATTTGGGAAATTGTGTGTTCAAATTGTGATGACTTGGCCCCGGAATTAATTTGCCCAGACTTTTCATTCAAATTTGAAACTGTTTCCAAAATAGCCACAAGTATTTCCGAACACCTCCTTTTTAAAGCTTCCATGTGTCTTTTGATAGGGAATGCAACATTGTAAAACCTAATCATGTGTTCGATTTTCTGTTAAAAAGCAAGTGCCTTATCAACTTTGACCTACTAACCATCTCCACCGTAGGTTAAAGCTACACTTTCCATGGCAAAAAGAAAAAGCAAACTGGGTTGTGATTAAAATGGGGGTTTGCGTCATTAAATTGTCATTGAATGGAGCATTGGTATATACATGTAGATATCATCACCTTTAAAGTTGTCATTATTTTGAAATTTTTTGATGCTATATCAAACAAAAAACAAATTCAATATTGAGATTTAGCTTAACATAAAGTTAATTTTTACAAAACAAATTTGGGTGAAATCACAATTTTGTTAAATATCACTCAACTGTAGTATTTTGATTTTTTTAATTAATTTCCCTTTTCCAAGCAATAAATGCCTGCTCACTTTTTTTTGTGGTAGTGTAGTACTTTTTCCTGATACGAGTATAGTACGAGTACTTGACCCTGAATACGAGTACGAGTATGAGTAATTTGGTCTTGATACGAGTACGAGTATGAGTACATACAGCAACATTTAATCCCGAGTACGAGTATGAGTACGAGTTACTTATGCCTGAGTACGAGTATTAGTAACGAGTAACCCAAGCCTGAGTACGAGTATGAGTACGAGTACACAGATTGTACTCGTACTCGAGTATAAGTTCGAGTATTGGTAACGAGGTACTACAATCTGTTATGCTTTGAGATCAAATACATATTTCCAATGATCTGGGGATTCTTCATGATTATAAATGTGAATGATGCTTCAGAATGGATGTAAATTTTGTGGAATCTGATTTGACAGTGCAAGTTTATGTTTATGCATGATGATGATGTTGACTATTGTTAGAAAGGGGAATCTAGCTGTGAATAGTTTATATCCTGTCACTGGAAAGACACTCGACCAGCAGCATACTCAGGAGCTATACAATATAGTTATAGCTAGTTTTAATCTACAATAATGGTAGATTTTCTTCACATAGTGCCATGAGCAGCGTGCTATAATATTCTACTGTCGTCTTTGGAACCAAAAGTGCTGGGAATCAAAATAGGATCCAAAAGGTGGACAAGATAGAATCGTGGTGATTATCTTGATCTGAACATACTGTGGAATATTGGTGCGTCGATGGACTTATTAATCCTTGTCGTCTTGAACTGCCGGACAAAGTTATCTCTTCAGGACTGATAAGATTCCAATTGCATATTACCGATGGATATATAAGTGTGAACTTTGCATACTGTCATTTTGGGAGTCCTTGCGTGAGGCAATCTCATCGTTGAAAACTGCAACGGGCCCCTTTCTTGCAACACAGGACCGAGAGGACTTTAAAGATGAGTTATCTTAGTTTATAAATTATGTAAAGTGGTTATTGTAAATTCAGTGGTTTTGGACATTTTGGACCAAATTCTTGACCACCATTCTGATTAAAATCTAATCTGTTAGTTATAAATCATATCATTTGTGCCACAAGGCTCATTTATTTGGTGTTTGTAAGGTATTTCGACCTTTGACATCCACGAGACGTCATAACACTGTAATCCCCGTGTCCACGTAATCCCACGTACCCACTGAAAAACCCAAATGGCCCACCCCCACTTACCAATGTTGGAAGGGAATCGCCTTTTGGCATATCTGAGACGGTAAATTTTGAAAAAGACTGAGTGCCAGGGGACAGACCTGTGAGATATCCAACAAATACAAAAACAAAACCGTTCCCAAGTTTGCGCTTTCTACTGCGTGCCCATTTGATGTCTCTACAGACTAAAGGATCTGTCCTTGGGGTGAGCATCAATTAAATGACATACTGCTTAAACATCATGGCAGACTTTGAGTAGCTTGAGGTAGAGACCTTGATGCCAGACTGTATCACACGCCGC
>JAMKCH010006941.1:0-39586 GCA_023653785.1 Ophioderma brevispina
AATTGTGTACTTAGTAAGCCCTAATCTTGCAGCTACTGCAACTAGCCCAGTGTTTACTGTCAGTAGTCGCCGCGGTATACAACGTTTAGCTTCCGTGTATCTACACGTGTAGTAATAATCTCCGTCCGTGTATCCATGAACGGGACGCTCCTAACATGGCCCGCTGACCCAGATAGCATTACAACGTTGGGACAATGTTTTGCCAAACATCACACCGATGGTGGTCCAACGTCGACAAGTGACGTCGGGCCAACATCATTTTTGTCCGTCGGCCCAACGAGACATTCTTCGTTTTTGACGTTGGGACAATGTTTGGCCAGCAATTGGGCCCACGTTTCCCAACCATACTAAAACGATGTTTTCCATGTTTATAAAAAAAAAAACGCTCAAAATTATTTTAAAAAAGAACATTTCCCTATGGTTTTTCACACTTTACCCATTATAAGTTCATATCTTAGGTTTAAGGTATATTAATTATATATTAACTGAAAATCGACTTAAACCGCCACCTTGACCGGTATTCGAACATGGACCTTTGTATTGAAGACTGCCAACTATCCCATTGAGCTAAACTTGTCCTCTTGAGTATCAAAGGGGCAATTATAATATATAAATTGTAAAAAAATGCTCAACATTATAGAAACACACACTAAGTGAGAAGACTACAAGACTCATAAAACTGGCGAAATCGTCCACAGACTTCACAGAGTGAAAAACCCCCTAAAAGCACCAAGGAATCCCTGTATCACGGTGAAAAAACAAAGTGCACAAAATCGAAAACTATAGTCACTGCAAATGCATAACTGTTTTATTTTTACGCACAATCTTGCTAAGCATAGGCCCTATTTTTTGCTGAAAGCTCTTGTCCTTTTGTATAGGCCTACAATTTCCTTTATTAATTAGGCCTAATTAAATATTTAGGCTAATTATATTCTGCGGGACCAACATATATTGCCACAACGTTTGGCCTGCCGCCCACAAAGACCATTTCCCCCCACCATTTTTCCCAACTTCACCCCGACGTTTGGCTTCCAACCATAAACCGACCATTCACTCCACCGTTTCCCCAACATCGGCCCAACTTTGGCCTGCCGAACAAAAAGCGACGACCTGTTCCCCCACCATTTTCCCACTTCTTTTCTTCCCCGATCACCGTTCATTGTCGACCATCCAACGACCTTTCCCCATCCCCACCGTTTTCTCGTTTTTCCCAACGTCGGCTTGATGTTGTTTTGCCGACCATCAAACACCATTTCCCCCCCCTGTTTTCCCCACGGCGCTTGACTTGGTTTGCCGACCACTAACGACCAATTTCCTCCCCCTTTACCAATTTCCCCACCTTTTTCCCCCAACGTCGGGAGCTGACGTTGGTTGGTGTTGGCGCCCATCAAACGACCATTTTTCCACGTTTTTTCCCACGTCATCTTGACGTTGGTTTGCCGACCTTCTACCGACCAATTTCCCCACCGTTTTTTTCCCAACTTCGGGCTGACGTTGTTTGCCGACCGCGAACCGTACGACGTCGCCCCGACGTCAGTTTGCTAGCTGGGGTATTTGAGCGGGGCGGATTGGACCAGTCAGGGTTTTTACACCTACTCTTATTCGACCCTGACGGCGAATGTAACCTATACAATTTGTGACCCTCTCTGTACACTGGACCGACGGCTTAACGTCCCTCCTAGGACAGTGATGCTTCATGCTCCCTTTCCCCAATTCCAAGTGAACCCGGAAGAGAGCGGTATTCTGTAGTCAATCAATAGCTGGTATACATATCAAATCCAGAATTTATATTACCCGAATAAATCCCAGTAGGTGACCCACAACCCCACCGGGATCGAACCCGGAATTTTGATTGTAAATATGCTCCAGAGGCAAGCACCTCTAATAACCGCAGTAGGACCACGCTCTCCCACATAGGTTGCTTGTATGCACATGTAAAACATGAACGATTCGGGTGGTGGTTTTCTCTTTCCTAATTTTAGTCAGTGGGAATTGTTGCCCACATCTCCATGTGCTGGTACTGAAGTTGATTCAAACCCTACTCAGTTGTTTGATATAAAACTTCATGGGCCTGGGAATTTCAGCAAGGTAGGTTTTCAAAGCATCATGAATCTGATGTTGAGTGTCACTTGCCATAAATAAGTGTGTGTGTCCACATGTGCTTGGGCGCATTCAGTGCATCTGCTACGCAGGCTGTCACACAGGTTTCTGATGGCGGTCTTGTGGGTGGGGAATTTGTTCCACTCTTCCTGTAGAGCTGCGTGAGTGTTTGCACATTGACAGCAATGCTCTCTTGGACCCCCCCTGTGACATCAGATCCCCGTGAAAGTTTCCATGTCACGCATTTACTGTTGTTTCCCTTTCGCAACTGCTTGGTCAATGACATGATTTTAGAGTAGTAATTGAAGTAATCCCTGTGTTGCAATTTTGTCATTTGATGGGCAGAGATGTTTTGATATGACCTGGTCAAAATTATAAGTTTCTTTTTGTGTGCAGTTTATATAATCTCATTTCTCTTCTTTCTTCAGTGCTGGCCATCAACCTAATACGCTATGAAGCTAAGTTAGACTGCAAAGTGGCATCTATCTAATGCTTGCACTTATGGCATGCGTTATAGTGGCTGGGTACGTTTCATAATCAGTAGGATGATGGCTTCCGAAATTGTTTAGCTGAAGCTCCATTATTGGTCACAGTATGGCTTTCCATATGGCTATGTACAGCAAGTTTCGGAAACTTTCTTTACTCTATTCCTTCTGCACCCTCATCGCCTTTTCATTGTTTGTCTTTGGTTTTCTATTTTGACACATCACAGGTGCCAGGGGGCGGATACGGGAGGAGATTAGGAAGAGGAAAGAAAGGAATTAATGAGCTCTGCATTTTTTCTCATTCGCATATGAGCATCATGCACTAGACTTGCAGGAGGTTACATTAGACCCATAGGGTGTCTTGAGTCAATCCCACAATCACAGCTTTTGGAAATTTCACCTCAACAGGTCTGTTATCCACAAAAATCCTATTCTTGAACACACCCAAAATCCTGACTTCCTTCTCATTTTCGCCCACAAAGCATTAGTACTTAGGGAAATTTGAGCATGATACTGACATGTCATGTGGTTCTTAAACATTTGGAACACGTTTTGGATCCCTAAGGAGTATTGACATAAGTTTTGTACATACAGTCAGTAGGCACAGTTGCAATGCCATTGTGGGTTGATTCAAACACCCTCTGGCAAGCTCATTGTAATGAAGGTACAGCGCCTACACAGAATGCATTTCGCTTAAGACCGGATAGCAATATCCAGCCATGTTGGTGGATATACGCATTCCAGTACTACAATACATTCACCTGTCAAATGACCCTGTGCAATCCGTAAACATGGATCGATGCAGCTTTAATGTATTGTAGTCATGGAATATGCATCTGTCCACCAACATGTCTGGGGGTTGACGTCCATATTGAATACGGTCTACTGAACTGTCAAACATTCGACATACAGCACAAATTTGGTCATCCTTCGTGCTGATGTTAGTGGTGTTTTAGAATAGTTTTGATTCTATGATTCCTTCCATTTTTGTCTTTTGATGTGATTGTGGGCTATACCCTCTCAGAAGTACTGACTCCCGAGCAGATGACATTCTTAAATTTGAGAATTGTAATGTTTCCTTGATTTGTGAACGAAAATGTTCCTAAATGTGTCAACCACAACAGCACGTACTCCACTGTTCTAATGGGCACAATTGTGGTACACCATTTATCATTTGTATGCTTCTACATCCAGGGGAGGGTCCGAGCGACAGTGCGGATTTAAGGAACAGGGCCCTGTCAGCAGCTTACGGTGGGCCCCCTTTAAACATCGAGAAGCACGCATATCGCACTTTATTTCGACTCAGGCGTGTTCGCGTCGCGACCGACGTCAGGGGGCCCTTGAGCCAGATTTTAGGGGGGCCCTGTCAGCGGCTGCTGACAAACTGCTGCTCTTCAATCCGGCCACTGATCCCGGGTCTGTTCCTGCCTCATCACTTCTAGGTACCAGGGTCCCTTCCCACCCTCATTATGCACAGCGTGAAGGTAGGCTCAAAATCCAGCATGGAAACATTTTGAGGCTTTCGTCCACAGTGGACAGACAAAAAAGGCCTTTGATTGATGACTATCCTATCCTCTATTTAATAACTCAAAATTTGTAATCAGATTTTTGGGTGTGTTTTTGCGTGTGAAGGGTAATATGAACAATTCGACCATTATCGGTCACCTGTCTTAAATGTCGCTGCTACCTAGTTTTCTGTAAATAAATGGAGTCAAAACCACTCTACAGTTGTGTTCCCAATAAAACCATAACACTTAGTTTCAGCCGCCATAAGTTTTGAACAAAGCATAGGATACTTGTTCTTTGTTTGTATAGTAGGACATGACTGTAAGCTGAGGTTCCTGAAAAGTTAATCTTTGATCGTTTTTGTCAGAACTCAGATAACAGAACGTTTCTTCTTCTTACCTACAACAAAGAACACGTAGTCATGTTTTTGTTCAAAACTTAGGTCGCCTGCCACTGTTGCGTTTTTTATTGGAACACACTGTAAATAGAAAACCCTTACATTTATTGTTTTTAAACTCTTAATTGCTTTCACAGGGTAGGACACCGCTATCATTTGCAGCAGATCATGAAGGATCAATGAATGCCTGTCAAATTTTTACTAGAACAGAGTGGTGCAAAAAGTAGATGCTGCATATGGAACGGTGAGTAAATAACGCAGTAAAAAAGCCCACTATACTTTCAGCGGCAGCGAGCGATGTCTGCGCGTGAATTCGCAACATTTGATTTTACTTAGCTACTCAAAAATCCGGTTTTTGCGCACGCCAATCGCTCGCTGCGACTGCTAGTATATCATGTCTTAATGAGATAACAATCAATTGTGTTTGAGATCATTTTGACAAAGCAGTTATAAGCAATTGAAGGGTTGCTCAGTAAACAACTTTTATTGGATTATCCATGCCTGTTCAATAATTTAATATAAAAGTAAATTCAAAACGTAGATGAATCGTTGACTTTACGGTGATTGACGAATAATCCCTATTCGGTTATACTTAACATGGCGTGTCCAAGTAAAGACCACAACGTAAGCACTTTAAAGTATAAGTTGAGGTATATAAACGAATAAAATATACAAATATTGTGACTTATGTTGCGTATTTAGGTACCGCGTAATATTTCAGATCCCTGTATGAGATCCCTATGGAAAGATAAGTCGATTTTATATCAAGCCTTTTGTTAATTTTCTTGTTTTGTGTTTTACTTAAAATGAAGTTGATCACATATTTAAGGCTTTGTCTTTCATTTAAGAGCAATGGGTCCTACTTTGATATTAAGAAGACATGACACAAAATATTCTTATCCATTATGACATTCAGTAGATCTTACATCGATATTTAGGTACATATGACATAAAACATTCTCATTTATTATGGCATTCAGTGGGTCCTACATTGATATTTAGGAAGATATGACACAAACATTCCCATCCATTATGACATTCAGTGGGTCCTACATTGACATTAAGGAAGATATGTCACAAAACATCTCCATCCATTATGACATTCAATAGGTCCAACATTGATATTTAGGAAGATATATGACACACAACGTTCCCATTCGTCGTGACATGCAGTTCCTCCTTAACGAAACACACACATTTTGAAAACTTATTTTAAATCAATGGTTTCATTGCATTTACATATGTTAATACTCACCTGAAGTGATTAAGTCGAAATCAACACATTTATGTGCAAATGGAATGATTTTAAAATGGTGGTTTTATTAATAAAACCTAGGTTCATAGTGTTGAACCAAAAGAAAATACTTTTACGTTTTTGTCTCGATTACTGATGGTGCCTTTAAGCAATATTACGTCTTCGTTATTTTTATCAATCACTAGCTAAAGCAAAAATTGTTAGCATAACAAAGAGGGTGCGGGCGCAGTGCCCAAAAGGATTTCTAATGATGACTTAAGAAAGACAAACAATACAATGCACACAAACTATTTGATTAACAAATGAAGCATGATTGGTACGAAAGAAATAAGAAAACAAAATAAAAAACAACATTGAAACCAACTTCAAAAACAAACAAATACTAAAAAATGACAAAGATCGAGAAACTATCTGCATATATCTTTAAAAACCACCCAAATACATATGACAACAATCTTTACTGTTTTACAGAATGTTTCACATCCAATGTTTTCAAACTCGTGGAAAGTGATTTCAGTAATTATGTCAATTTTTTTTCATGCTATTATGTCGCCTTAATATTCCTGCTAGCTTTTGCTACTACTCTTTATTTCTTTCTACTTACATAAATTGTGTTTTTTAACACTTTCTCAGGGAAGAACGCCCGCTGTCTCTATGCGGCGTGTTGTGGTCCCAGACCGGTGGGGTATTGTTTTACTAGATAAAGGGGCAAGAGTAGATGCTCCGATGACAAGTTAAGGACTAGGCTTTCTGTACAGTCCATAATGATGAGGGTAACTGTCAAATTCCGAGTATGCTGGCGTGTGTGTGTGTGCTAGAAAGGTAAAGCGAAATTAAAAAAGGAAAACTCATATTAAGTCTGTGCAGTATATTGGATTATCTGGGCGATTATCCTGACATCAATTGTATTGTTTTATAGATACAACGCAGATTCAATTTTTGTCGATGAGAGGATTGATCAAGATGACAAATGACATTATGTATTGTTAGTTAGGATTTGAAGTCGTACATACAACTGCTCATAGGTATGCAAAAAGGTGGTCTACTGACATATGCTTGTAATGTACTATAGACGCATGAGGCCTAACATTAAAGCTTTATAATTTTAATATATAATATAGGTCTTCTGGAGTACATATCAACATAGAATTACTCGCAAAAGGAATGACGCAAACGCGCACTACTCGTTGTGTATTTGAACAATTCAATGTTTTATTTTATTTAAAGCAACAGTATCCTTTTTTAAAGGAAGTGCCAAAGATTATTTTTTTTCAAAAATATTAGGATTTTTACAACACTACGTAGGTAAATGGCTAAGAATATACGTATTAATAGTAAAGAAGCGCAAAATTCTCCATTAGTCATAAGAAGAATTTTTGGTACGACATGTTGTCTTCTAATGTTTCTACGGCCATCGATAGTTCCGTAGGTAAGTTCCCCATACAAACAAAGGCAGCGCAATCCAAACAATGCAAAGTAGCTCAGCTCGCAAATAGTGGTCATTTTAGATAAGAGAAAATTCGCTAATCCATTGTTCCTAAATTATACAAAACACATGGTCAAATAAATGACAATAGATACGGCTTAACAACCTTGCGGTAGTTTAGAAGTAGCTGTTTGGTATTATTAGACATGTAGCTGGTGAGTGCCACATCCTGATATCCTCCTCCAATTATAATCACAAAACAGTTTTCCGTTCTTCTGTCTCCTAACGGCATTGCGATATTTTATGGGCTCGGGAGCTTGAATATTTCAAGAGAAGCTAGGTATTTATGATTTAATAATCCACCACAAAATAGGTTTCTCGTTTGTTATGTCCACACGGAATTGCGATCTTTTTAATGGCTGCTCGAAGCTTGAATATTTCCAGAGAATCCTGGGTAATTATGATATAAAATCACAAAAGAGGTTCCGTTCTTATGTCCAAACGGCATTTCGTATCTTTTATGGGCCTCGAAGCTTGCACTATTTCAAAAACTAGTAATTTATGATTCAGAATGACAAAATAGTTTTCCGTTTACTTTTGTCTAACGGTCATTGCGATATTTTATGTGGCTCGGGAGCTTGAATATTTCAAGAAGCTAGGTAATTTGATATAAATGGACAAATAGGTTTTATCCGTTCTTCTATCCTAACGGCATTGCGATATATCTTATGCGGCTGGGAAGCTTGAATATTTCAAGCAAGAGAAAGCTAGGTAATTTATGATTATAATCACAAAATAGTTTTCCGTTCTTCTGTCCCTAAACGAACGGCATTGCGATAGTATAGTCGGCCTTGGAGCTTGAATATTTTTTCAAGAGAAGCTGGTCATTTAGATTATATCACAAAATAGTTTTTCTCCGTTCTTGCTGTCCAAGGACTGCATTATGAATATTTTATAATGCGGCTCGGAGCGGTGAATATTTCAAGAGAAGCTAGGTAATTATGATTTAATCACAAAATAGGTTTTCCAAGTCCGTTCTATGTCCCCAAATGGCATTGCGGATATTTATGGTTTCGAAGCTTGAATATTCAAGAGTACGCTAGGTAATTTTAGGAGTATAAATCACAAATAGTGTGCCGTTTCTTCGGTCCTAAACGCATTGCGATATTTTAGTGCGGGCTGGGAAGCTGTTGAATTTTTTTCAAGAGAGCTAGGTAATTTAGGATTATATCGACAAATAGTTTTCCGTCTTATGTCCCAACCGGCATTGCGATATTTATATGGCTCGAGCTTGAATATTTTCAAAGAAAAGCTAGGTATTTATGATTATGAATCACAAACTAGTTTTCCGGGCTTCTGTCCTAAAGGCCTTGGCGACATGGGATGTGGTCGGTAGCTGAAGATTTCAAGAGAAGCTAGGTAATTTATGATTTATAATGACAAAATAGTTTTCCGTTCTTCTATCCTAATGGCTTGCGATATTTTATGGGCCTGGGAAGCTTGAATAGTTCAAGAGAAGCTCGGTATTTACTGATATAACACAAAATAGTTTTCGCGTTCTTCTGTCCTAACGGCATTGCGATATTTTATGCGGCTGGGAAGCTGAATATTTCAAGAGAAGCGAATTTTGTTATAATTCACAAAATAGTTTGCCCTGCTTATGTCCAAAACGACATTGCGATATTTTATGGGCTCGGAAGCTTGAATATTTCAAGGAAACGCTAGGTAATTTAGATATAATCACAACTAGTTTTCCGTTCTTCTGTCCTAAAGGATTGCGACATTTATGTGGCTCGGAGCTTGAATATTTCAAGAGAAGCTAGGTAATTTATGATTATAATGAAAAAATAGGTTTCCGTTCTTCTATCTTAATGGCATTGCGAATCTTATTGCGGCTGGAAGCTGAATTAGTTAAAAGAGAAGCTAGGTAATTATGATTATAATCACAAAATAGTTTTCCGTCTGCTGTCCTAACGGCATTGCGATATTTTATTGCGCATTGGGAGATTGAATATTTCAAGAGAAGCGAGGACTAATTTATGATTATAATCACAAAATAGTTTTCCGTTCTTCTTTATTTTTTTTTTTATGTCCAACGGATTACAATTTTATGCGGCTCGGAAGCTTGAATATATCAAGAGAAGCTAGGTAATTTATGTATAATCAAAAAATAGTTTTCCGCTTATGTCCAAAAGTCATGGCGATATTTTATGGGGCTCCGGAAGCTGACCCACTATTTCAAGATTCACCGCCTACCCCGGTAATTTATGATTCATCACACTACACACCACACATCCCGTCCCTTTCCGTATTAGTCACCCGGCCAGTACGATATTTTATGGGCTCGGGAGCTTGAATATTTCAAGAGAAGCTAGGTAATTATGATTATAATCACAAAATAGTTTTCCATTCTTATGTTCCAAACGGCATTGCCGATATGTTTTGGGCTCGGAAGCTTGATATATTTAAGAGCAGCTAGGTATTTAATATAATCACAAAATAGTTTTCGTTCTCTGTCATAACGGCCATTGCATTGGAGTATTTATGCGGTGGGAGCTTGAATATTTCCCCCGAGAAGCTAGATAATTTATGTGATTATAATCACAAAATAGTTTTTCGTTCTTCTGTCATAACGGCCTTGAGAATCTTATTGCGGCTGGAAGCTGAATTAGTTAAAAGAGAAGCTAGGTAATTATGATTATAATCACAAAATAGTTTTCCGTCTGCTGTCCTAACGGCATTGCGATATTTTATTGCGCATTGGGAGATTGAATATTTCAAGAGAAGCGAGGACTAATTTATGATTATAATCACAAAATAGTTTTCCGTTCTTCTTTATTTTTTTTTTTATGTCCAACGGATTACAATTTTATGCGGCTCGGAAGCTTGAATATATCAAGAGAAGACTAGGTAATTTATGATTATAATCACAAAATAGTTTTCCGTTCTTATGTCCAAACGTCATGCGATATTTGATATGGCTCGGAAGCTTGAATATTTCAAGATACGCTAGGTATTATGATTCTCATCACAAACTAGTTTTCCGTTATTATGTCCAAACGGCATTACGATATTTTATGCGGATCGGGAGCTTGAATATTTCAAGAGAAGCTAGGTAATTATGATTATAATCACAAAATAGTTTGCCATTCTTATGTCCAAACGGGCATTGCGATATTTTATGGGCTCGGAAGCTTGAATATTTCAAGAGAAGCTAGGTAATTTCTGAATTATAATCCAAAATAGTTTTCACGTTCTTCGGTCATAACGGCATTGCGATATTTATGCGGCTGGGAAGCTTGAATATTTCAAGAGAAGCTAGATAATTTATGATTAGAATCACAAAATAGTTTTTCGTTCTTCTGTCATAACGGCATTGCGATATTTATGCGGCTGGGAAGCTTGAATATTTCAAGAGAAGCTAGATAATTTATGATTATAATCACAAAATAGTTTTCCGTTCTTCTGTCATAACGGCATTGCGATATTTTATGCGGATCGAGAGCTTGAATATTCAAGAGAAGCTAGATAATTTATGATTATAATCACAAAATAGTTTTCCGTTCTTCTGTCATAACGGCATTGCGATATTTATGCGGCTGGGAAGCTTGAATATTTTAGAGAAGCTAGGTAATTTGAATAATTACCCTCAAATGATTACATTGAAGGTCTGGTAACAGGGGACCACATTGACGGACGTACACGGTCCATACTTTGCTCGGTATCGAGTTCGAGGCGTGACGTCATGACGAGACTCTGCATAACTCTAGCGTTTAGATTGTGCCGCCTTAATAGCATGCGTAAATGCTGCAATTCCAAGGCTATTGCATGCGTTCCAAAGGGTGCGACACCTAACACGGGCAGTGACGTCACCTCAATTGAGCTCGAACACTAGTATCTAAGCCAGCGTTGTGTACACTTTGAAATGGTGTAAAATTTACTTTTGGCCATGCAGCTGGCATGCGACGTGACCTGGATTCAATGTGATGATTTACCTCGTGTACTCGTGTCCTGTACTTGGTATGCGTTCTCAGTGCGTGTTATGTTTTTAATTGGTCTATGTTGTTTATAAATTTATTTTGTGCTAATGGAATGAAATAAGGGTTGCCGTAACATTTGGCTCTTGAGGTGTCCTGGGGCCGTGGGTGTTTATTTTCAATATTTTCCGACCCCGGACACCTTATTCGCCTATAGATGGAGCTGCGATACCTTTTGTTTTAATCAATTAAAAATGCATGTTTGCCATTTGTTTGTTGCCACATGGTCTAGGCATGTCTTGACACTGTCGATCGTGTGTTTATGATTGTCCTAGTCTTTGCACGTAGTTTAAGACTTAATTTCTATACATAATTTAAGGGTGCCTTATTTCGAGTTTAACTCTGTATGGTTTTCCCACCATTTTACTTTGCATTGATTGTATTATTTCCTATGTAAAATAAACTGAACTGATATTTGCCAGTTTAGTACGGACGGGGTGGTTGAATTGGCCGTGAAAAAGGCATGTTTAAAAATTAAAATTTCTCAGACAGTTAAATTCTCAAATTAACATGAGCCATGAATGTTCTCGAAGATCCTGCGGGTGTTGTATCGTTGGCGGTTGTAAGTTACTATTATGTTTATTTATTTTTGTTTTGATCTCTGCCCACAGGGCGAGGGACACCTCTGCCTTATGCCGCCAGATAGATTTGTAGGGTCAACGGATTGTGTCGTATTTTACTAGATAAAGGAGCCAGATGTGTAAATGCTACTGATAAATACGTAAGCAAATAGCTTTTAGAGAGTCGTTATGGCATTTCAAATTCTGGACACAACAGCCAAGCACATTAATGTTTGTAATTATTGAAGATTGAAGGGCGGAAGATATAAATCAGTGAAGGGCTGCCTGGTAATTATCAGTGAAGAACTTATATCCTTTATATCCCTAAATGCCATTTGCCACCTCCCGTTTTTGCGCGGTGATGGTTAGGTGGGTAGTCATTTCCCTCTAGGGGCTTAAAGGATACAATGTTGAATTGGTTAATACTTTAAATTTGAAATTAAAAGTCAAGGACGTGATGATTGAATAACTTTATCTGCCGTCAGCCGCTCATATCTTCAAACATAATATGTCAAATGCTCCTGAACATAATAGTATGTTTACATTGGGAGAGTATTTAAGATAAACAGCCGATTATAGCTAGGTTACGTGTCAATCATATGTTAATTCCTAAGATTAGCATAAAACAGGCGTTGACGGTCATTGATATTTCGTTACTAAAGTTGAGGATTTAGAGGTTTGCGAAAAAACTGTGGTGTACGCCCAATGGCCGGACATATCCGCTAAAATCGACTCATTTGGCCCAAGTTTGACTCATCAATTTCATTTAATTACCAAACCAGACCTCTACAGCTTTTGGATATAGGTAGAAAAATCTATTTGGAGCAACTTTTCTCATCTAACAAAAGATGTTGGATGAGGAAATTTTGAGAAAAACAATTTTGAATTTGAAAGTTTAGGGATTTTTGGTTTCAAATTGGCCGTTGCCTTTTCTCTCTTCAGCAGTACCACAATTACTTGATCGCGTGGGAAGCGATTAATAGTAGCGTTGTGGAGTTTTTGCTACCAGAGATGGACAAGGTAGATTTAGCTCGTCACCCATCACCACATATCTTTGCCCATCACCGAGCCGGGTCACCGAGTCGGTTTGATGTTTGATACTTTGCATTATATTCAACATCGTTAATAAAGCCACAAAACGATACTGAAATTAAAGGCAGGAGTCTGGACCAGGAGAGGATGTGTGCAGGTGCATGTAGCTGTTGTCCGGGAGCTCCATGCGGCAGCACCATGCCATGGCACTGCCATGACGACAAGTGCTGGAGAAGTAGAAGTGACTGGAGTGGAGGGTGAGCGGGGGGCTGTGGGTCAGGCAGAACACAAGCACCATCAAGGGCTAGGACTGGTCATCGTCGTGTGAAAGCAATTGCCCAAATGCTGTTGGTATGATGTGTTTGGAATTTTTCATACTATAGCATTGTTAGGGCTTTCATGTAGTGGCTACTAGTTACAACAGGCTGAACCAGCAGCAACGCCATACAACATTGTAGGGTACATCAAACAGTTGGTGTGAAAGTTTGGTACACGACAATTGGTCCAGTCACGCCTTCGATACGACCCCACCCAACATGGAATATCTTATCACAGCAACCTCGGCCTGAACTACTGTGGACTAATGCATATTGCAAGCAGTTGGGATAGTCATCATGACATCATAAAGCCTAAGGTTGGGATGAACCGATCATTCATGTTCCGATTTAGGTTTCGGGGATGTCTTGTTTGGTCACCTGGTGTTGTGCGTCATTGTTTGATCACCTAACTCACTGACGGAAATAAAGATTGTTAACGGAAAAAAGCAACATGGTGTGAGGGTATGTGATCAACTCTGAATAACAGGCAACACAAGATATTGCCTTGGTTTCTCCCTCACATGGAACGTATTGATCACAAAAACAGCAGATTAAAATTGTGAGTGTTAATCAGCCCAGCCATGTTGGATATTAGAAGCAAAAATGGTATTAAATTTAGATGCAATAAAGGTATGATTTGGGGATCCGCCTACTCCTCTTTATGCGACTTTTTGAAACCAAGGCGGATACCATTATTTTAAGTAAAAAATAAGTGGTGTCGCAGGTGGCAATTCGTCGTTAAAGAGTACCGGTTGTGAAGCAGATATGTTTCCAGCGGGACACCACAGTCGGGCTCCCGAAGAAATCGCTGAAACTAATGTTGCGTGAAGAGTCAACTTGAATTGATTGCTCTATCTTACCATTGTACCCAGGACTATGAGTACGCCAGACTCTAATTCTACACCGTTCCCAAAATGGACATTTATAAAAGCGCCAGACTCCAGGCTGCCCGCGAAGGGTTCGCTCACTGCGCTGTTGCCTAATTTAATTATATGCTGCCTCAGAAAATCCACCTCCAACATGTGAAATGGGACCCACGTGGGTCATTTTGGGCTACTTCCTGGGCCCATCATTGGCTTCCCACCTGGTGCCCACTTGTTTTTGTCGTTGGGATTTTTCAAATGGGTTCCTAAGTGGGCAGGTGGATGCTTGTTAAAGGCTGATTATATGCTCTAATTAAATTAAAAAAAAAGAGTTCTAAGTACGGTTGGATAGTGTTTAATTCCAACTATTCATTAGGCATCATTTGCATCTCATACTAACATGATTACAAATATGTATTACTTACCTTGGTTGGATTGAACCGGGGACCTCATGATCTAAAGTCTGATGCTCTATCCCAGTCGACCACTGTACTTACTGGACCAAATTGCATCAAATTAGAAGTTAAAGGATTGTTGAAGTTAAAATGATTTACTGGTCTGTTATGGCCTTCCTATCGACAGGGATGAGTTAGTTGACCTAAATTAAAATGAAAAAAAGTTAGGATAATTATTTGATACAAAAGAATGGAAAATAAAACATTTTACCCACAATGGGCTCAAAATGGGACAGCCCTTGGAACTGCCCATGCATCATTGCATATGAGTAAAATAAACTCAGCCGGCCAATTGAAACCTACAATGGCCCCCATTTAGGAAAAACCCAATTAAAGCCAATTAAAGAAAACTCATCAGTGACCCATTGAAACCTACAATGGCCCCATTTGGGGAACCAATCCACTTAAGCCCAAGTAAAGAAGCCTATCAGTTACCCATTGAACAACTACACGGGCCTCCATTTAAAAAGCCCATGTAATTCCCCATGCCCATGTAAGCCCATGTAACCCACGTTAAAACCCAAGTGGCCCCACTGTCCATTAACTTGGTAAAACCAATGATGGGTGCCCAGATTAATCCCACATGGGACCATCACAAGTAAGCCCAATAAACACCCGTAATGGGTTGCCTACAGGGGCCCATCATGAAAGCCCACTGATCCCCTGTCCACCATTCCCCATACAAAACCCACATGGGACCCATGAGGCAGAAACCCATCATGGGTCTCCCAGTTACCCCCATGGGCCCCATTAGGAATAGCCCACTAAACCCATGCCCACAATAGCTCAGCTTTAACCCACCCAAACCCACAAGGGCCCCAGCACGGCATGTTGGAGGGTCTTCACTGGTCAATCATTCGCCTAATCATCAAAATATACCTTTATTCGCATTCTTAAACAGCTTTAATCATTTATAGGCTGTGACTCAGAGATTTATCATATATTTCATTTTGAGTAGAAATTAAAATAGTCATCAAAACGAAATATGTCCCTACTTAAAAATGTTTCAATTCCAAGTTCGAGATGATCGGGTTTTCCGTTTCATGCAGTTAACATTTATGCACCGTATACAGTGCCATAGGATCCGTGTCTAACAAAAATTCCGGATCCAGAATTTTATAACAAGTTGTGATTTTCTATATGAAGGTCTTCGATTTGAGCTTAGTTTTTCACACAAATGATTAGTATATGGACAATCATTATGTACTACAAAAAACACGATTTGTTGAAAAATTGAGTGCGCCCCAACGGAAATCTCCGAGTCAGTCTGGTCATCTTTAACCCAATTCGTGTTCTCGATACTTACATGCACAGTTGCATGTAAGCTTCTCTCTGTGCATGTACGTTTGTATCCTGCAATGTAATTTAAACTTTGTGACTTCATATTGCATTCCACTATGCAATTTTATGCTTATTTCATAGAAGTCCAGTGGATGCTGAATGTAAATTCAGCCAACTGTCAATAGCAAATGTACCAGAGTCTGATATGAATAAAGTTAGCAGTAGCACCAACCCAGTTTACATTAGCCCGTGCAGGCAGTGGGCGGCGCCACATGGGGCTCCCCCCCCCCCCCAAATTTTTTTTCTTTGCCCCTAGTCCCCCTCCCCGCCGAAGAAAATTAGGGATGTTTGACAAAAGTTCGGCGATTTTGGGGGGGGCCCAAAATCGCCAAATTTAAGGAAAACTGAGCGATTTTGGGGCCAAAATTGGTTAAAAATCTCCAATTTTGATACTCCCCCCAAAATAAAAATTTCACTTTGCCATTCACTGTTTTCCTTCCCCCAGAAAAGAAGTCCTGGCGCCTCCACTGTGTGCATGCAACCTTTACATTGTCCATACATTGTTGAAGTACATCGGGAGATAAAACTGAATTGACCTGCGGCTAAGTGTGCCTTTTCCCCTCACAGACCCATAAAGCTGTGAACTTGAACGCTTCCCCGTTGCATGACATTTTCAATTTTTAAATCACGAACTGAGTTCTAATTACAAGGTTCTTAGACCTTGGAACCCCCCCCCCCAAAATTGGGTTTTTTGTTTTTTGTTGGATTTTTTGAGATAATAACTTTTTGAAAGGTAACTTTGCTAAGGTTTAAACTATAATTTGTTAGTTTTTTTAAAGTCCCACTTCTGTAAAATTTCTTTGTTTTCTATTGTTTTGTTTTTTTGTAAATTTAAAACATCAAAATGTTCTCAAAATGACAAAAATGTTACTGAACAGTTAGGACCTTGTAATTCCTCAACTCAATCATATAATTAAAGATCAAGAACTCCTCCCTATATTAATATTATTGTCCAATCAGGAAACAGTACACTGGCATGTTTATTTTGTGCATGTAACTCTAAATTGAAGCAGTTAGAAGCCCAGGGCATTGACTTTTCATTCACTGCATTTCAACATAGCTGCACACATGCTGTAGCCTGTGTACTACATAGATTTAGAGAATAAAAAATGTATTGTGTTAGCCTCTGCCGTGTATTAATCTTGTCATATCACCCAGACTGCCTCATTATTTTACAGGGACTACCCGTGCTCGATTTAGGGGGGGTTTACATGCACAAATGCAGTCACTTTGCTCTTGCAATCAGAATTTGCCCCTGTGGCATAATTAAAATGTTGATATTTTTTTCATCCCATTTTTAGAGAAAAATCAGGGTTGTGCACGTAAATTTGATTTTCTAAATCGAGCCCTGGCACTACCTGATCCTCACCTTGACCCCCAACAAACCAGAGATCATAGTTTGTTTTTCAATTTAATATTTAATTGTATACTGTAAATATAAAACCGTGCCGATGTATCCGCTAGGAAGCGATGAACACTTCCGGACCAAGACCTTAGAAGATATCGATCGCTCCTCTGCCAACCCTGCCTTGTTAGCTCAGTGGAAGACGCCCGTGCTATAATACGGTGGGTCGCCGGTTCCAATCCGTCCAAGCGCACATGGGTTTTTTTTTCAACAACTACCGTGCGCTGGCCATCTCCAGGGAAGATTAATAAATATTCATCACATATTGGTATACCTCATAGTATGGCACGCTCCCACGTATCAAATCATGGCGAGTTTCTTGCGCGCTGTATATCGCGTTCCCCACCCCTCTATATGTCGATTTACAGCGCATGCCTATCCAGTTTTTGCAACGCGATGTGCCGAGTTTTCATAAATCATGTCCAGAACAAATCATGGTCCAGAAGTAAAGCATGGCCGGAGTTTAAAACTGGACATGAGTTTTTTCAACATGTGCAAACTGGAACATGATTTTTTCTCACATGAGCAACTCGACATGATTTTTTTCTTCAACATGAGCCAACTCGACATGATTTTTTTCTCACATTGCAAACTCGACATGATTTTGTTCTCAACATGAGCACACTCGACATGATTTTTTTTAACACATACCACCAAAAATCATGTCGATTTTTCCTCATGTTGAGAAAAACTCATGTCGATATTTTGAAACTGGACATGATTTAGTCAAACTAACCATATAGAGAGCAAAACTCGAAGGTATAAGGGCAAACTGGAACATATGCGCTGTACAACTCGACTAGAACCTGCACACTCAACATATTGCGAGGAAAACTCTACACAGCGCGTGAAACTCGACGTACGCGGGAAAACTCGCCATGATTTGATACGTGGAGTGCAAAACTGGACATCTTTTGTCAAACTCACCATATAGAGAGCACACTCGATGTAGAGGCAATACTGGACAATAGCGCTGTAAACTCGACATATAACGCTGCACACTCGTACATATGGCTCGGAAAAACTCAATACACAGCGCGTGAAACTCGACAAGCGCGGTAAAACTCGCCATGATTTGATACTGTAGCGTGCCATACCTAAGAGATGGCAAGTTGGGTTGCAAACAGTGAAAACTTATTGAAGCTAGACTACTTTCCCGCAATAAATCTGGCCAGCGTGGAACGCATGGCACGCATGTAGTAATGCGGTAATGTATGGGCTTATTTACGCAGCTCTGTAAACGGATGCAAGCATGTACGCTGTGTCTACGCTTAATGCCTTATGTCGCGACAGCTAGGTCCTACTCTATACCTGGCCACAATTCTTCTGGGGAAACTGTAGTGTCACGGTTCCGTAACGTTATTTTGGTGAGGAAATGCTAAATTTTTAGCGATTAAAATATTACTTGTTGTAATTTTTTTAAATTGAATTAAACATTTTTATTTTTTTCCTCTTTCAAATTTTCTCTTGCTAATGGTACCTTTAAAAACTGTAATTTACTTTTGGTTTTTTGATAGGAACAATGAAGTGAATTCTCGACCGTTGCAATTTTGCACGCTTAGCAAGTTGCAAAATTTGGTAACACTGTTTGATGGCATTTTTAGCCTTATTAAAACAACCCTCGTCTACCGAAGGGGGGTAACCACCCCTCTCCTTTGGGATTTTTGTTAGCAAAAAATGGCTCAGGTAACGAGGTTAAGGTCATTCGATTTGCATGTTTCGTTAGTTTTTCAGTCAGTATGTTCTTATGATTACATACATTAGGGAATAGATTCCAAATCTGATGATTTCCACCGCTGAAGTGTATGGCCTATCCCAGTTTTAATATATAAAAAGTCTGAGAAATGAGTGGAGTGTAGACTAGTTGAAGCAGCTGGAGTTGTAACTATATACCTTAACAGCTTTGTTCTGGATCAAATCCGGGTAGTACTGAGTATTCGTAAAATATAAAGCCACAAACGTCCCCTCTGAACTTTATAAGTAAGGAATTTTTATCCCCATATTTTTGTTTATATCCCGGGTGAAGATCGTACTCGCGGGGAGCTTCACAGCTATTGAAGGCGTCACGCGCTGCTTTAGCAACTTTTAATGATTTTCGCATGCGCTCAAACAAAATGGTTGCCCTTCGTGAAGTGGTCCCTG
Organism: Ophioderma brevispina; assembly: GCA_023653785.1. Lineage (NCBI taxonomy): Eukaryota > Metazoa > Echinodermata > Ophiuroidea > Amphilepidida > Ophiodermatidae > Ophioderma > Ophioderma brevispina. The sequence continues at coordinate 19,322 of JAMKCH010006941.1, forward strand.
TTGTCCGGAATTGCTGAGATTACTGACTGTAAACGTATTTAATAATGTTGATGCTAGGGATTTGTGGTAGCCACACCGATGCAGGGGGGGTAGGACATTTTCCAACCTAACAGCAACCGCAAAATTTCAATACGGCATCAACTTCCAGGTGCTGTCTGTTTCAAGACTTAACGGTAGAGGGTCACTCTACGCATATCGAACGGTACACACAGACTTGACTAAAGATATGCCTGGTCACGAATATTTTAAATCTAAATGCCGTTAATTGGAAATAAACACTATTTTTGCAGCGGGGTTAATCCAACTAACCCCGACGGATTTTGAAGTCAATATTTTTTTTCTAATTTACATGATATTACTAAGATCTTTTGAAGCAAAGGTTTAAGATATGAATTTTTTTAATGTCACTGGACCTAAAATGAAAACAGAAAAAATAAAGGATAAGGCATGTAGAAAACGGAAGAAATCTGAAAGGGGAGAGTGAAAATTGAGACACTGCCATAGTAAAATGCACTTACAGTTTCCACAAATTACCGTTTGGGAATCCCAATGCCCAACCAGCGATCGTGTGTCATGCTACCCCCCCTGCCCGATGTTTATGTTGTAGACCGGCAACACGGCCAGAGTGGGGGACTCAGCTCATAAAAGATGTTCTCTGTAAACACGCATAAAACCACTGACATCTATACGGTAAGATACTCTCCTGTGCTCTATTTGTGTTAGCTTTATGAATAACATAAAAATTCATGGTGCAGATAACGAACGCTCAAGCCTCCGTAAATTGACTTTTAATTGAACAATTTCGCCGCTCTCGGTACAGAAATTCGCTGATCGCACATGTCGCACGAGTGTCCAACACTCCGAATTCGACCCGATCGCATATTTGACTCAGCTGTTACGACTAAGTCTCACACTCGCTGTCGCAATCGCCCGTGTATAACGCTATACAAACATAGATTGGGGCATTAACATTGTTTCAAATACGGTTCATTGAATACATAAATGGTTTACATGCCAGGCCAGTTTTGGTGTTTAACAAAGTTCATGATTGAGTTGAAAGGCCAAATGTGAAATGCTCTTGTAATTAGTGAATCTGTATTTCATGTTGTAAACTGGCCCTGTTATTGATCAATTTTGGGCAGTCCCTTAGACCAGTACATACTGTAAGTAGAGTATATTTATAGTTTCATGTCATGTAGTTTGTGTAAATGAAATGCAACGTGCATGTAGTTAGCTGAACTGAGTCCTGAAGTCCCGATATTAATTATGGCCAAGTGCATCCAAATTCAATTGCAATATATTATACCGGGTGGTCCACATGGTGTATACAATTACAATTTGATTTATTACAATTTGAGTACCAAATCTTTAGTACGTAAAAGGCATAAGTTAAATACTTGATTTTGAATTATCACCCAAAAAATGCCAGTGACGAGCAAATGTGCACAGCGCTGACACAACAATTCACCAGAACCCTTACATTACCATCCCATTACCCCGTCTAGTAGTACTACCATGGTGATTTGAAAATAATTGGAAAAAATTTCGGCCACCTGTGGGACCTTATGAATTCTCACGGGGCTAAAAGTCAAAAGGTGACCCACTGCGTGTAGCCACTTTTATTCAAGCTATAGGGGTTGACTACCTTGATGTACCCAATAACCTTCCCATACAAAGAAGAATGTGAGAAAAAAAAAAACAAACAAATATGTGATGAAATCTTAAGCTATGGGGAATAAACATGCAAAGAAAAGTCAATGATTTTTATGAAAGGCACTATTTCAATACCTATGTTCAGGGTGAAGAAAGTATGATAACTTCATACTCAATTGTAGATCCTATGCCACTACCTGTGAGTTTGGTCACTGCGTGATGAATTAATTAAGATAGAATGTTACCGGGTGCAAAACAAAGACCTGAACAACATGTTGAAACCAAGATCAGAGAACCTCACTTAGAAAAGTGTAATTCAAGTAGGCAATCTATCATGCTACTGAAACTCATGTGAAAGCAATGGCAGACGGTATAATGCCTGTACCTGCTGTAGGCAAATGGGGAAACATCCCAATGAAAAATTGCGTCATAACTGAAAACTGCAAATTCTGTGGAAAAAAACATGTATTGTAAAACAAAATGCCCTGCATTTGGGAAGACCTGTAGCAACTGTCAGCGTCCAAACCATTTCGCAGCAAAGTCACAAGAAGCCTAAGCAGCAGGTCGATCGAAACGTGGAAAACTTAGGCACAGGAAAAGTAAACCGAGTGCACACGCTCTGGGGACAGACGATGAAGCTGACACAGTTCTCCAGGGACAGTGATTATGAGGCCTGCCCCATCACCGTGGGCAACATCGGAATGAAAGGGCTAGTAAGATATAGGACCAATCATGTTCAGTAAACATGTTAAATTGGTACAAACAAAATACCCAGAAAAAGATTGTGGCTGCACTGACAGTAGCAGGACAACCTACCCAGTTATGATCAAGTTGATTTGTCAGAAATTAAGTCATACCACAGGGTGTTTTATGTCCCTGCTGATTCATTTTGGTCAAGTCTTCTGCAAGTTCAAACATTATGATGAACGGGCTAGAATTCCCATTATTGGTATATGTAAGTTGGAAATCAAAACCCAAAGAAATGGGGAAAAGCTATATCCTCCCTTCAAGTCATGAAGGTCAGAGTAGCATGCCACTTCTAGGTTCACTTGCGTCTCAGCAATGGGCTTGTTAAAGTGAGGTATAAAACATGCTAAAAAACCCTTTCTGAAGAAAATCAGTGTGGTCAATCTGAAGTGAAAACAGTAACACAACAAAAATGCAAGGCATGTGAAAAGTGGTCAAGTCAAGACACCAAATGATGGACAAAACAATGCACAACCAGACCCACATGACACCGACATGACACTACAATTCAGAATGACAAAACATGATAAACAAAAGTGAAAATGTAAATCCAACCAAGACAGAGACTCACACAGGTAAGCAGATGTTGTAACTAAAGCCCCCCGTCTATGAGAAATATGCCCATGTATTGTGAAGGCTTTGCTGTATCGCCATGTGTTGTGCATTTGGAAACCAAAGAAGATATAACACCTGTTATAATGCCTCCAAGACGTGTTCCCCTTGCAACGAAACCCAAAGTTTAAAAGATGAACTCACACGTTTGGAGAAATTTGGGTGTGATCAAAAAGATTGAATGCGCCACTCACTGGGGTCTCTAGTCTTTTGACAGTTGTCAAACCTAATGGCAAATTAAGAGTATGCATAGATCCAGTGCATTTAAACAAGGCATTAAAGAGAAGCCATTATCCACGGCAGTTAGTGATACGTCCTGCCTGAATTGTTCCCGCGCGTGAAAGTGTTTTCCAAGGCGGACTGTAGTGAAGGTTTCTGCAATGGCCAACTGGATGAACGTCCGTCTTATCTTACCACATTCCAGAGCCCATGGGGCAGATCGTGTGGACCCGATTACCATTTGGAGTGACCTCCAGCACCTGAAATTTTTCAGCAAAATTAGACCAGTGTTTAGAAAACCTTAGCGGTGTCTATAAGATCGCTGATGATGTGCTGATAACTGGTGAAGGACACACACTGGCGGAACGCGATGAAAGATCACGACAAGAATATGGAACAGTTTCTGTTGAGCGATGTACGGAAAAATGCATCAAATTGAACAAGGACCAGGTTCCATACAAGTGCGACCAGGGGTTTCGTTCATTGGACATACAATGACAAGTGACGGACTAAAATTGATGATAACAAAGTTAAAGCAATTCGCAATATGCCAGAACCAACGGATGTGAATGGAGTACAACGATTTCTGGGAAGACAAAGTACTTAGCAAATTTCCTTCCCGACCAAAAAAAAACAAAAAAAAAAAAAAAAAAAAAAAAAAAAACAAAAAAAATATCACAAGACACGGAACCATTACGGTAGACTGACGCACAAAGACACAGACTGGAAGTGGACCGAAGACCCGCAACTCCTTTGAAAAGTCAAGAAGAAATTTCGGTCAACACCTTTTTGAGATATTTTGACTCGGACTAGAAATGAGTCAAGGAGGATGCCTGACAAAGGCTTAGGATTCCGCTCTCTACAAAAGGGTTCAACCTATCATACTGAAGCAAAGCCTTACACCAGCAGAGACGCGATATTCGCAAATAGAGAAGGAGTTGTTGGCACAAGTTTTCGGTTTGGAGAGAAACCATGTGTACGTATACGGCCGACAAGTGACTTGATGGACAGACACAAACCACTTGTGTCAATATCACAGAAACAACTCACTACTGCTCCAAGCGTCTGCACGCCTCTACTACTCTTTTGCAATACGACGTAGAAATCAAGTAAAAAACGCGGAAAAAGATATGTATCTCGCGGACACTCTCTCGCGAGCATTATCGAATACCATCAGCGGTCACAAGTAGAAGAGGAAACGGAAAGTGTACATTTGTAGTTCAGTGCCTATCTCTTCGAACTAAGTTACGCAGATATCAACGAAGCACTGCGCAGGATGCACTTTGCAAAGCCTGAAGCGTACATTGTTGAAGGATGGCCGACACAGAAAGCATCGGACCCACAGACAAGATCATACTTTGACGTAAGAGATGAACTTTCATACCAGGACGGAGTACTTTTTCGCTGTACTGAGTTTTGTTGTACTAACAACTAAACGGACTATTATAAGACAAAGACTACATAGGCACACACATAGTAAACTACATCCGCAGAGCAAAAGATGTTGTTTATTGCCAGGTATATCAAATGACATCAGGACCTATATTTCAAAGTGGAACATGTAACACATATCATCCGGAACAACCCAACGACCCTTAATTTACCACAAACTTTCAGAGCGACCTTTGCAAAAGATCGGTGTAGTCTGTTTTCACAGTTAATAACACGACTATCTGTGCTGTCTTAGTGAGGCGGGTACTACTCAGACTATTTCGAGTTCGACCCACTCGCGCACAAGAAAGATGCTAGCACTGTCATAAAAATACTACAGAACCTTTACTACCCACTGCATACCCTACTTGATATTCTCAAACACTGACCCCCATTTAACTTCAACGCAATTTGCAGACTTCGCAGAGATTTTGAATTCAAGCACAAGACCATCTGGCCGGAATTTGCCCAAGCATGGCAAAGTGGAGGAACCATAAAATGTAAAAAACCTCATCAAAAAGACACAAAAAACCAATGAAACTTGAATTTGGCTCTTTTAGAGAGTGGAGAAATACTCCAACTGAGGGGCTGAACAACTCACCAGCGCAACGCTTTTTCGGACGGAGAACCCTTACTCTTTTGCCCATCAAGAACTTCGCTACTAAAACCCAAGCTGCAGAAACAGATCAGACAGAAAAAACTGCAGTAAGACAAGAAAACAACAGAAATACTACCACAAGTCCAAGAACTACCAAGTGGAAAGAGGAGGATGTTGTGAGAAACAACCCAGATCAAACCAGCGAGAGAAAGTGTGGGAAAAAGCACAAGTAGAGAGAAAAAGTCGAAAAACCCTCTCATATAGGGTAAAGACAAAGACGGAACGCGAATACATCATAAATAGAAGACATCTGATACAAACAATGAAACATTCCAACAATCCACTGTCCATAAACAATCTCGCAAGGTTATAGCCCCCCCCAGTCCACAGAAGCCAGTCCCAGACCAGACGATAGAAACCCGATTCTGACTCTCCAAACCAAGAACTCACCATCAGGAGACGATACAAAGCAAACACAGGGACCATTGAGACACAGCACCAGAGAAAAGAAAAGACCAATGTATCTCAAAGACATGTTTATGTGTACATGTAGTTAATAGATGATTAAACTAAACAAAATTAAAACCCACACAAAATACAAATTTTGGCAATCAACACAATTAATAATATGGTTTTAAATTGGAGTTAGGAGTGATTATGTGATAGAAGAAAAATTGCCAGTACTTTGAGTTGAGGGATCCAAAGGCAACAAAACGATTGCCGCTTATTTTTATTTGTAAGCTTTTGTGCAAGTCAGAGTGACAACACTCATGCCAGAAAGTAAACAATTGGATGAAAAATATAACAATTTGAAGGTTTATTGGTAAACAAACAAGATGGTTTAGAGGTGCAAAAGAACATTTGGCAGCTTCATTTCAGAAAGTGATTATTAATATGTTTGGGAAATGAGATAACACATGCTATGCTTAGGGCCATAAGAATGAAACATTTCATTTTCCTAAAGAAGGAAAGGTGTAACGTATTTAGATAATGTTATGCTTGGATTTGTTTAGCACCGATGTGTTATGTGTAGACCGGCAACACAGCCAAGATGGACCACTCATAAAAGGATGTTCTCTGTAACCACGCATAAAACCACTGACATCTATACGTGGATACCTCTCCTGTGCTCTATGATTGTGTTATCTTTAATAGAATAACATAACTTTCACTGACCTTCACCGCCTGCATAAAAATCCGATTATTCTAGAATTTAGGAATACTCCGTCGACCCGTCGTATTATTATAATAGCGTCCGATCCTCTGCATTGGTTTTACGCAATGGATATATCCGCCATCTCTTGGCACCTCTTAGAATAATTTGTATCAAACCAAGCACACCACCCTAAAACACGGAAAAACAAAAAAAAAAGTCAACCTGCACGCGTAGCCCGATGATGTTGTAAAGCCCCCCGAACTGACAAAAATAATAACGGTTATTTGCTGTATTTCTACATGCACGCTTTAAATCTCAATTTCGTCCCAACCACGAATATTCAAAATCAATTTTGTTAACAATATGTAAGAAAAAACTGGACAAATATATATCAACAAATAGGACCAAAATGGACTTTATCATACATTTGGGAAGCATTTATTTATGTTACTCATTGCCAAAAAGTGAAAGTAAAATTTGGTTTACTCAAACTGTTAACGATAAATGTTGGTCAAGGTTCTATGAACAGATTTTGTTATGCTATTGAATGGAATCTCATCTAAAAATATTTAAAAATCGCTCATAGAACTCCATTCGTTCAGTAGAAATTGAGGAAATTAAATGCATATTTAAGGGCACAAGGATGACGAACAGCAGTTGTTTGACCGATTCAATCACACCACCGCAGTGGACTGCGTTAAGTCATTGCAATCTCTACGGGCACAGCTGTGATCGCATTGTCCACTAAATTCCCGAACTACAGCGATAGGCAGTGACTGCGTAGTACGCATGTGGTGTCTCGTATCCCACGGTTTTCTATTTTTAGGCGTTTGCTGAGCGGTGTAATTAAACCAAACAATGTTTTGAATCGAAAATCACTGATGTAGAAGCGAAGTGAATGGAGATAAGTTGTGTCTGAGGCACATTTCCGACCAATTCTGAGTAGTTTATATGTTCTGGCAGAAAACAAGGTAAAATAAAAATATGTCAACTTTTGAGGTCCCTCGTTTTGGAAAACTAGCCTAAATCATGGTCTAATCTCCTCGCTTTAGGACTAAAAAGGTGAAAAACAACAAGTTTGTTCATCGGTAAAGCCGCGCACACATTTTATTTTGAAGAGTTACTTTTTAAACCGCACATTTTTTCTATGTCTGAATTTAGAAAATTTGAGTTTCTTTTAGTATCGTTAACAATGTATCCTCCCTGTTTTAAATGCCTCAGAGATCGTAGGCAAGTATTTTGTTTTTTTAAATGTTTGCGACTGTCTTAACTGGGTCTTACTTAACTTAGCTACTTTGGCATGATTGAGGCTCTACTGTGGGGACGTTTAAAATATGTTTTTTAAAATCAATTCATACGCATTTCGCATTGAAATTTGTTGTCGGGAAATCTGTAGACTATACATTTTGGTTTCATGTTTGTTTTGTTGCATGTCTTGAGTTGTTTTGCTTTTGGGGGGTTGCTTTGTTTTGATTTGCCTTTTGGGTTGTTTTTTTGCCGGGTAGGCCTACCTTTGCTTGTAACTTATTGTTCGATTTGTGTGTGGTGTGTGTTCCTTATCATGACAGTCATTTCTTTACAGTTTATTTCCCATTTCGGAAATTTTGAAAGAAAACTATGCGGCGGGTTGTTACCCTATAGACGTTTATCGTAATTCGTTGTCAACTTTGCGGCACCTCTCACATAGTTCTACGCAAAATTCCTTGCTTTGCCAGCTGAACTTGCATGAAATACACGCACCGATGTCACGGCTCGGCTGCGCGTACTCAAAGACGATTGGAATACTAATTACGCGCTCATTCTGATTTGATCCGGTAGTGGTGTGCAAACAAGGTTTCCCAAGAGGAGTAAGTGTTATTCCCACATGCAATTTCTTCCAATACAATTTTTGCACTGGTCGTCACATTGGTTATATGCAATATTAATAAATATCCGTCACACCCTCCCGTAAAGGCGTTAGATTAATATACAGCTAAAGGGCCCACTATAAAAGGGATCACATTAAAACACCAAGCAAACGGATAAAACACACAAACAATCAACACTTGAAAACAACAAAAATAACACACACACACAGACATAAAAACTGAATTCCATCTCTCACAAGTTTGCACTCACACACGAACAGGTTTACCAGAACTTAATATTTTTATCTTGATAGATTGGCCTTCACTCAAAAATTCCATCTGTAAGTTTCGCGCCGATATGTTAACCCGTTGTGAATGGCGAGAGCAAAACTGTGAATTTATAATCCCCATAGAGTCGGATTTAATTATATTGGTCGACCAAAATGTGTCACATGTTGGCTCATAAATCCAACCAAACATCCTTTGGCTCTAAGCATTTCGCCAGGGTAAATGGAAAAATAGTAGCTTTCTTCTGATACCCGAATGTTTACCACTTCCGGTACAATCTGGAGCTTCTGGGGACGAGGCTATTAGCGATCGGCCATGGACCTTTAAATGTACACAAAAGTATTTGTTTTAAAAAATTATTAAATAGGTTGAAAAATTATCATCGGCAATATACATGCAAGATTTAGCAAAAATGTTTACACAGATTGCCATTTTTTTCGGCAATTTTATTTTTTCGGGTAGACGTTTACAAAATTCCCGGAAAGCATTCAAATCGGGAATGGCTCTGAAATTTGGCATAGAATTAGACACAGAGTAAACGTTAATGGAAGGTTCATGCAATTAAGCATTCTGTCGAAAATAGAGATGGGAATATCATCATCGGTTTAATGATGATGAATGCACAGATATCATCCCATAAAGGAGAAACATATATAATTGTTGTCTTTTGGAGACACTGTATTTGCTGTTGTGTGTGAGTTACGTTTGAGAGTGAGCGGTGTCTGTGTTATTTGTAAGTAATGTTTGGTTTATATTCTTTGTAGGGTGGTGTAACAAATTATTCAGGCTTTGCCTTTGGTTGCATCTGCACCATCTTATTTTGTTATTGATTTTGTGTGTGTTTTTATGATGGAAATAAAATATGATATGATATGGAATTATTTGGACAAATTTGGGCAATGAACATTAGTAGATACAATATGACTAAAAATGTGACATTTTTCTGACCACCCATATACTTATTCCAAACGGAAAATCCAACAAATAGTAATGCGACATTCCGTAAATTATAACCCCTTTGAAAATGTTTCAGCTTTGTACTGTCCAATGTAAGGTATCCAATAGTGTCCATTGTAAGGTAGAGTGTCTAGCCTCTATCTCTCTCTGGTATACTACTTTTAGTATGCTTTTTTTGCTGTAAAACATGACATGGCGTTACCAAAGACTAGTAGAGAGTGTTTGTCACCACTGGCGAGTGCCAAATTGTGAAAAACGTTTTTCTATGGAGTGTGAACTGCTCACTATGATGAGATTGCGATTTATTCCGTATTGAAATATGTGTTTACACAATTGGCACTCGACGACCCTCTTGTAGAGTGTCTTATATGACATACCTACCGAATATTCTAGGTTTTATTATCCTATTACTCGTGTCCTTTTAGGAAGCAGGGAGACAGGACACGACCTGCTCGATTTGGGCATTTGAGATTTCCAAACTGTAATTTATGGGATTCTTACGTGCATTTTTACGGTAGCCTCCATTACAAAATCACCTCTTAAACCTTCGTTCAATAAATCTTGATAATATCATGATACTTTTGGAATAAATTGTTGACTTCAAAATCCGTCGGCGTTAGTGGATTAACCCCGCTGAAAAAGTGTAATTTCCAAAAACGGTCAAAAACGGATCTATGGCCTAACGTCCCCTTTGAAGCACCGGATATCTTCATGGTTCGTTTGTCCAAGTCAAAATAAAACACAAGGACCGTTAGTAACAAAAGGGAATATCCTAACTTGTGAGGTAGACTCTATCCCACAGTAGCACCCAGGGATTGAAACAATAACTATCAATGTAATAATGAATGGCGATTAATTATTGTTCACTACTTTTACGCACAATTTTATTTTATTATGCATCATGCAGGATAAGACCCCGTTTTACCATGCCTGCTATTGGTACAAAGAAACCAGCGAACAACGTCGCAAGGATGTGATAGATCTCCTATGCCATGAACAAGCCGACATCATGAAACAAGATAAAGTATGTATACTTCATTCTGTTTAAAAATGGAAATCATTATCCAGAGTTTTTCGGAACTAGAGATGGATGCCATGTGTTGCGTCTGGCCAGATGAAGGGGGCTACCTGTACATTTATAGATGTTGTGGCGCATCACCCGTGGGGCGCATCCGTGGGGGGGGGGGGGGGGGGGGGGGTGGGAGCATGATGGGTATAGACATGTGCACAAATTCCTAATTTGCATGGATATCTCATTCATAAGAAAAATTCTAATAATTCCAAGAGCCCCTTTCCCTTCCTTAGGTTGTTTGTTGAAGGCATGCTGAAGGGATTCAAATACGAGTACCTGTTTTGAACGGGGTTTGATGTTGCACATAAATTGTTGTGTTATGTCTGTGTTGGGAGAATGAGTGTGGTTGATAATTGATTTTTGGTGGTGAGAGGTTGATTACCCATACGGGGAATGCATCCTTCGCCTAGTATGTTGATGTTTTTCATCATTCATCATCATGATAAATCCTGCTTAGTGTTCGCAGCTTTCACAACCTTTGTACCAGGTATCACAATCTTTTAGTCTTGTACGAGTGTATTTTTTTCGATATGCTCCGATCCGGCCTATAACACGTATTTTTCGAGAAAAAAAATAATAAAATCAAATCTAATTAGTATTTTGAATGCCATTAGTGTCTAAAATTATTAAATATAGGAAGCTGAAAGAGGAAGGAAGGAAAATAATGCGCCCTGTGTGGGGGTCGAACCACCATCGCAGGGAAAAGTTTAAGATCACGAATCTAGGACTTAACCGACTGCGCCATACGGGATTTTTTTAGTGGTGAAAATATAATACTAAAAACTTTACCTACTAAATTGTCTGAAAAAAATAAAAACGCCAAAAATTCTAAATTTACACTTTTGCGTAGCGAATAATTATTCGATTGTAAAATCTAAACAATTACTCCAAATCGGTCAAATTTGGTATCAATTTGAAAAGAAACGATTGTTTGGGTGACGTATCCGAGCATCCGAATGCTTCCGAATACGATGCTTCAGAAGACGAAGAAAAGAACGCGCGACAAAACATGTGATCTAACATGTGATGTACTCTATGAAGTTCTTCGTGACGTCACGGGTCCATTAAATAAAATCATAAAATTCACTTTTTTGATCAGGTGTATGCTGCATGCTGTTTCGTAGTTTTTACAGCGTTTTTAACACTGTTTGAAACATTTAAGGGCGTTCCATGCGATACAATGTCAAAATGTTGGCAACATCATAGATATCTGGGGCATTTTATGTCATTACCTGGTATTTTACTACCAAAAGTAATTGAGAGTGTTCCGTCAAAGCCCTAGTCACAGAAATATGATAGCGCCCGAATGGCCCTCCTAGTCGTGTGCTGCGCCACCTACGGTGGTTCCGGGAACATTGCGTCAAGTATGAACATGAGACCGGAACTGCAACGATACTGATTTTAAGAAGAAAATAGTGAAATTGTATGTTAGCACTCTTTTGAACATAATTCAGTTTGGTTTATGGGTTTGTCGTATTACTTGTGCCTCTCACCAACGGAATTAAACCACTTTGGCACTCAGTGCTAACAATATTAAAATATTTTTTTTACATCCGAATACACTAGCATTTACTGGTAATATTTGTAGCCTTATTCTTGATCGATTTTTATCAATAAAATAATCCCAACAAGGAAAACCACTACTTAGATGTTTGAATGAAGAGGGTGCACTGTTTGAGACTATTCTGTCTAAGATGATAACTACTTATGAAAAACAAATTTTTCTTTTTTTAATTTTTTAATTTAACATGTTAAATCGTCACCTTGGTGTGCAACTTGTAACGTGACATTTTGATCTTTGGAGGTAGTACAAAACGAAGGAACCTTGTTATAGAAAAACAATGGACATCCCCAATAACAACATCCTATAAATACGTGATTTTGTAACCCCATAGAGTACTGTAAAAAGTAAATGTAGACCACAATGGGCATATTTTCGCTCATGACATCCAAACCAAAACATCCTGTAGCCCTAAGATTGCACATGGTAAATGAGAAAAATAGTAGCTTTCTTATGATACCAAAATTTAGGACCACTTCCGGTAGAATCTGGGGTCCCTGGGGTCGGGGCTATTAGCGATCGTGCCATGGAACTTTAAGTGGGCTACTTGAAGATACAGCTAGCATATCAATATAGCCTAAGGCATATTGATGTCATACAGCACCTTTAATACTCCGAAATGTATATGACATAATCAATAATTAAAACAAGGACTATGATAATAAAAGATAATATTAGGAAGATTATACGTTATGCCACAGAGTGCAAAATTATTCGAAATGAAGTTCTTTTCGTACAAAGGGCCAACATCCACACTAAAATAATGACCAAGCAAACATATTGCACTTCACTTTTGCTAACGGTAGGGACATTTGGTGACCATATTAATGTTAAAAAATGAAAACTATTATTTTGAGTGTTGTAATTTTAAATATTTTGAGTAGAAACAAGTAATTAAATAATCATTCTTAAGTAAAACATACCTGATGTAAACAGTTATGTTTGAATGGAACTGTGAGGTTAATGTTAATAAGTTTGAAAATTAAACGACCTCAAATAATTGTGATCCTTGGTTTTACGAATTTTCTTATTGTCATACCTTTAAAAGTATCAGTTAACTTGATTGGCCAAATTTAACCGGCACTTAATATTCGTACATTGGGCTTGCTAACATTAATAAAATTTTATACAACCAATTTGGACCATATTTTTTAACATTATTATTTATTGTATTGGTATTTTAAAACAACGTGGAATTCAGTAGTTACGAATAATCATTTTTGAGTCTCAATTACTAAGCACGATGTTCATTTTTGTGTACTGTCTATTATTTTATAGGACGGAAACAACAGGATTACCTTAAGGATCCGATAGGAGGGTTCTAGAAAAATATCCGAAGTACGTATAGTATGTATGAGAAATCTAATTTTTGCATTTTTGGGTTCTGTGTTCAGGATAATCATGGCATCAATAGAACGGGAGTTTTTTACTTCATACCACACATGGACATGCACTGCAAATGAACAATTGATAGGCCACACTTAGGGCGAATTTAAATGATACGTAGCATTAAACGAAGGTTCTTTTTGGCAAATCGATTAATTTATCCTGGCGGCTTATCTGCACTTATTCATGATGCTTTGGCATTGATTTATAATCAATATCGATTTGTAACTCAATATGCTTTATAACTCAATTATTGCTCAATAACACAAATTGATATTGCAACATATAGCTGCAATTTAGTGCAATTTTCCATATATAATTTATATCAGTGTGTGATTCGCCCGTCCCATCTAGTCCCGGATATTATGGCATAATTATTTGGAAAGTTTAGATTTGGGTGAAGCTTATATTTGTGAGAGTGTGTGTGTTTGTGAGTGAGGGATGTAGGGTTGTATTATTGTAGTATGTGTGAGTTTAGGTGTTAATGGATGGTATTTTGGTGTGGATGTGTTTAAGGTGCTGTATTTTATAACATAGTGGGTGTGTTTCATTGTGTTGTGGTTATGCATATTTTGTTTATTTTTTAGAAAAGTATTTATTTATTTAAGTGAATATATTATAATATATTGTTAATGATATTTATGTTAATGGCTGTTTATTATAACCTATTTATTTTTTTAATATTATATGTAAATGTACCCAAATCAGCGTATTAGCTGCTATGTGACATTATATTATAAAACCAAGAACACAGAAAAAACACTGCTGATGAAAAGTGAGTAAGAGTAGCAATAACTATTAATTGTCATTGGAGTTAATCTTACTAAACAAAATGACTCTATTTTGGCGAAAATAGTTCAGAGACCACTTGCGGTGACAAAGGTTGAAAGAGTGTACCAAGGTGTTGTATCTGGCATTTCGAAGGAGTGGTATTTCGAATAAGATGCCAATATCGTTGATTGTAAAATGATTTCTCTGAGAAAGTCAAGTGATATCGATAGAAACAGCGAAAATATATTGGACTATCCCGAAACATAATCAGTGGTTCAAACACCATCTGGTATGGACTTACTTAGCATATACAGACGAAAGTTACTCAATACAAAGAGATACAAAGTTTCAAGTTAAAAATTTCCACCGGCCTAGAGTGCAGATTTGGAGCAAGAGAGGACGCAGACATATTTCTTACGGCAAGTTCTCTGTAGCACTATTAAAAATCATCGATTTAGGAAGCAGTATAGAAAATCCACTGACCAGAGGCTGCTGCCACAACAACTTACATGTGAGCTTCCAATCGCACACGTACAAGAAGGCTGTATTTTATTTCTGACTAAAGAACAAAACAATAAAAGTAGGACATTTTATGTATCAATGTAGTTAAGTATCTATTGTTTAATAAAGTACGAAAAGAACAGTGACAAGGGAACAATCACAAAATGGATCGATAATCACTATGAAAAAAACACTGCAATCTGTAATGAACAATGAAAAGAGTAAACGCTGAACTTATCACTGAAATTAACAGCTAAGATGTGGAATTGGGTCTTGACATTAATCCACACTGAAATGAACTAATTCCACTGAAATGATCACACTTTCGTGATCATTTCAGTGATATTTCAGGCGTACTCTTTTTCCAGCTTTGATTACCAGAAGTCAGTAATTTTTTCAGTGATTTATAATAGTGAATGTAGCCTGGTGGTGATAATGTGCAATCCAAAAATCTATATATACAGGTGTATTAGTAGATTTCGATTTAAGCACAAAATAAGTTCTTAATATTGAGCATTCTTATTTCAGTAGGCGGGGTTTAGTACGAAAACACGCAATATCCATGGTTTTGCCCTATCTAATATGAGACGACATTAGATAGTGCGTCGTTGCGCAAGTGTTAAGCGCGCGTGATAAGTTTCGCGTGCATGCAGCTATACGGGTTGGTTCAATTTTTGCCAGGAGGGGGAGTATTTTCGCTTTTTAACTAAAATAATGGAAAAAGAAAATATTTTTCCGTAGTTTAAACAAACAATAACTATAGAATGAGAGAATAAGATAGGATTTGTTGTTGCTTATCTAATATCGTGTCATATTGGTGGGCAGTCCAATATTTTTACTTAGTGATCCGGCTGCGCCGGCAATCACTACTAAAATATTGGATGCCCATCCAAGATGACACGAGATTAGGATAGGCAACAACAACAAATCCTATTTTGTATTCTCTAAGTTAAGTATACCATGTAAGAACACACGTACTAGTATCCGTTACTACGTACATTTGATTGTGTTTATTCCATAAGGGATGACTTGGGTTACCAAAGTCGGGGAAGTGTTTATAGAAGAGTCTTATCCCCCCCCCCCCGTGTGTGACCCTTGACCCTCATGTGTGTGAATTTTTGAACCTCAGATTTGTTTCTCAGTGGTCTTTGGACCAACATTCGTTGGTCATAGGCCATTTCTACACAAACACTTGACCTCTACGTGACCTTGACTTTTTTGGGTTGCTCTGAAACTCAAATAACAAACGTCCGACTGTCCGCCCCAACTTCATGCCAAATATCAGCCTCATATGTCAAAGCATAACGAAATGAATAGCCACAAAGGCAGAAGATCCCAATTTTTACTTGTATAGATGGTGCACTTACCGAGTGGCTCTGTCAGTTCTCGCCAAACCCGGTTGGTTTAGGATTGGAAAGGTGGTATTTTATGTAGTTAGTTATTAGTTTGCTAACACAGCTACCGATCAAATTGGGGGGGGGGCCTTAATTTTGAATAAAACCAGCCCACAGTGTATGGCGCGCCAAAGCAATAACGCACTAAGGCAATTAATTTTATCTGAGCAACGTTGATGGTGCCCAGCCATTTCCTTGAAGGAAACACACTTTTTGCTCGCATTGCCAACGGGGGGCTCAAAGGCTCTCCGCCAGGACCAGCAATGCCAAGAATAACTTTGATCTATTTATTGGAACGGGATATACGAACTACTCCTCAAGGATCAGTTTGAGTAAGTTTAAGAGTGCCAATCCATTTGTACGCAAAAGGCCTTTTAAGCGTTTGAAAACATAGCATCTCTAACCACCAATGCCAATAGGGCATTTGATTCCAAAAAATCCCTGAGAAAGAACATCCGCTATGATCTACACCTTAAGAATCGTTTTGAAGGACATCAAGTGACCACTAGATGGAACGTTGACCTTAATTGATGAGTACTCTTATGTCCGTACCCATTACCAAAGTTGCAGTCAGATAGACGAAGATCACAAAGGCTCTTAACAAAACTATAGTATTATGCCTTATATTTCACCTCTCCCTTATGAAAGTGAAATGGAAATTTAGAGACTAATGGAATTAATTTCCGCAATTTTATTTCTAGAAAGTCAATCTTCACAAGAAACTGATGAAGCAGGGGGCGGTCGCCCGCTTGACGTAGTCAAAATCTTCATTTGCGAGATCCTGCCGCCGGTAAATCAACATCAAAAAGCCTAAACCAAGGTATGACGCACAGAACTCACACACACAACACACACTGGAGAAATCAGTAAAATTACAAGACGGGACGGTAAAAATACTGTAATTCACAGACTTTTCTTTATTTTGAACGTGAAAAGACATTATTACAGAATATTTTCAGCCTAAAATAATGTAAGAAAACAACGCACAATTATGCTTGCAGTGAACGTTGACAGAATAACAGCAAATATGAATAAAAATGAGTTTACACGTTTGTTTACGGTAATATATGACAGCATTATGATATTTTGGAGCATTTTGGTAGAAACACAAAAAAATCAAAATGGTTTTTTTCAAATTTTGTAGAAAACATTCATCTGTGGTTCACTTTAACCGTTGAAATTTTTAGCACTGTCTCGTTAAAACATTTTATTGACCAATTACATAATGATTCTGTAACCACGTAATTCCAACTGAATTTCAATATGGCGCCCAATACAATATTCAAGTGTATGATCGTGATTTATTATTGAGTGGTAAGTAGTATCTTCAAATCTGGTGTTTTGACAGTCATGAATGAAAACCACAGGTAATTTTTTTTGAAAAATGTGATCATAAAATTCCCTTCATATAGCAAGATTGGTTTCCGAATTCTAAGATGGCTATATGATAATACCATCACCTATACTGCAATTGTTTGGTAATCCCTGTAAGCCACGGTTTAGTTCAGATTAACTTTTACAAACTCTAGACAATTCACAGTTATCCATACAGTAAGATATCCATCCAGATAGGTGTCCAATATGGCGGAAAAGGGCACTACTCATGTATCTCTTGTTGTCTCTTTGTTTTTGGAGGTTTAGACATCCATTGGTTCCATATTAGGATATTTGGATGCATCATGATCAATGACACTAAGGATACCTGTACTGGGATTTTCGGAATGAAAATCAAAACTAAAAACCACCAAACAGATATATCAGGTGGATGCATACTGGACGCCCATCTAGGGACGCCACTACTTTAATCAACTCGAAGGATTTATATCCCTAACGTCTGACGATTACCGCAAAAAGGAGCTATTGATTGTCTGTTCATTAACTTCGATACTCCAGTTTTTATTAATTATTTTTCCAAAAAGTATACGTTTTCGCAAATCACGAAAGCAAGTTGTTATCCATCATTGGATCCACAATATCATTGGGTTCCAACTGAAAACATATTTCTTCTTCTTTGGGAGTTTTTATTCCATTACACTGACTTATATTGCTTGGCAAACGACAACACAAGCTGGATCCAAGTAAATTATTGAACTATATCTAGACTCCGAAGCTTTTGATGGAGACCCATTTTCACCGAGCTTAGGGCGCTTGCAAAAGCATGATTATAAAAAGAGGCCGGCGTTACAATGTGATTGATTTGTGGCACTTGCATATAGATTTCAGGTGTTTGAGGCGTGCATATGGCATTCACTGGGGCAATTAAAGTGACGTGCGTTGAAATACGGTATAAAATAATAACTAGTTCTCCTGTATGCACGGTCCATCAATTAATACGTGAGGACAGCGTGGCTAGGATTTAGGTTGGTATATGTGTCAAGATACGCCGTCATTAACCACGGTTCGGATTATTGATCCTGTTGAAAACAACGTTTGGGCAGTGTCGATACCAGTCGAAAAGGTGGCGGACAATGGCCCTAGTTCTGCTAGCATACAGATGTACGTTCAGTCCGGGTCGGCCGTAGCCAGGGGGTGCGGGGGGTGGCGACGCACCCCCAGCCCCCAAAATACAAAAGGTTCCGACGTTAATGAGTTTGGAAGTCCGCGTTGCCATGTTTAAGGTCCCGTGTGTACTTGCCAATTAAAATTTGTCTTTTAAGGTTGTGGTGCTGATTAGTAATGACTAAGCAGCTGTTAACCATCGCATTAAGTTGCCGGGGTTAGTTCCTATACGATTGTTTGGTCTCACGCTGCGACGATTTATTTCTTCCTCCTGACCCCGCCCCGCCAGCCCGCCCCGCCCCCCGCGCCCCCCCACCCGCTCTCATGGCAAGAATTTGGAGACGCGGGTGAAAAATTTTTGGTCAACCGTCCGCTCGCAGCGAGCGAAAATTTTTTTTTTTTTGGTACGCCAACTAGTGGTACCGCTTCATGGCAAATCCAGTGACCCCCCGCAAAAATTCCTGGCTACGGGCCCCTGACTCCTGTCGTTCCTTGTCCACTTGGATCACAAACTCTTTTGAGTCCTGCACCACGATCTAAATGATCACTCCAAGTTCTAACGTCCTGTCAAGTACTAGCATTCCAAAGGTGCGTGATCCAGTTATGTAACCACTTCGATTGCGAATTTGATCGGGAATCATCTCCAATCCGACGACAACTTTTACTACCGTACCAAAGTGGATGTCAATGGAACCTTCCACACAACGTAATTACTATGGTACCAACCTTTTATTTGAAATCATTTTCAAATGAGGGTACAACTACCACCCCGGTTTTCAATAGATTTGCATGTTAAACAAATGTCCCAAGGCCTTTTGTCATGTCAAAAACGTCTTGGTGCCAAAGATTATCAACAACAGATTCTTTTCGTGATTTATTTCGAAATGTATAGTTTTGGAAATATTAAAAAAAACCATACATCTACGTTCATTGAAAACGGACAGAAAGCGGTATTTTCCTTGTTAGATCTCGGGACAATTTCCCCCTAACGCTAGGTAGGGGTGGGTGGGGGTGTTTGTTGTTTTGTGGTTTTTTTCAAAAGTGCAATTTAATGCAGTTTACGGATTGGTATATTGTAATGAATTTGTCATTTTGGAAAGTTCCAGTCTTGAAAGGTTTTTTGATTTCATTATCAAATTATTGAAAACTATTATAATGATCTCAATTAAACATTTGCCTTTCATAAGTTAGTGTACTCTATAATTAATGTCCAACAAAACGAAGGATATCGGCAGTTTGGTATGTTCCTACTTTCATGACGAAAATTCTAAGTCGTCAAAATGGGGGTAAAGGAAGGTACCGCCCAGGTACACGCTGTACATAGCCGTTACAACTACAGCATAGTACCTTTGGGTGTGCATTATTAAACACATGCGGTCTATGTCCTCCGTATTGGAAATCATAATTTTGTCCCTCAATGGTTTAGCTTTTGAGCTACGATTATAGCAAGACCCGGTTTCGACATCTCTACGGTATCGTTGTGGAATCAATCCAGTGCGGCTGCCGATATGTGGCAAAAAGAAAAGGAAAGGACTTGTGTGACTACTAATGTTCGACCATTTATATGATAGTT